>WOGP01000675.1:0-22709 GCA_015342065.1 Leptinotarsa undecemlineata | reverse complement strand
ACGTCGAAACTAATCAGTTGATCTTCCTGTGTGACTTCAATTGACCCTAGTAGTTCGACAAAATGCCTTGAATTCTTCACAAAAGACGATGTTTTTCCTTATAATGGTTTTATCATGGGAAGTAAAAATCTAGATAAGTTTTGAGTAGCTAAATCTCTGGAGCTGATAATTGCTCTAAGCGAAACGTCCTTCTTGTGGATTTTGGGTAATCCATACAAGTGAGGGGGCTTACTTTCAGCTATTCATTTTCAATTCTCCTTTTTTTAGTTGTTTCAGCGATTTCAAATCATTTTATATATTAGACAATGGAATTCCGAACTAGTGAAATTCATTATGAAACATTATCAATCACCTTCAAACATCAGGGTTTGCTGAAAAGAATGCGTGAAATAACATGACGTCAGTCTAAATCCAATAAGGCGGATCGGCCAACTACTTCCTTGATATAGGTATCAAATGAAAAGGGAAAAATGCCTCAGATTTTTTCCTGCAGATGCGGGACTTGGACTGGTAACAAAACATCTCTGTTTTGGATATCTGAAAAATGAATGCACCGGACAAATGTTGAATCTCGTTGATAGACGATGTCGAAGCTTGGTTTTGCAACTGACCCCCTTCAAGTGCCTTGTTTACCTCAGACATTCGTGGATTCAGTATTTCGTAGTTAATGTCATTGCTGTTACTTTCAACCCTAATCAATAAAAAAGAAGTGCATCTACAGCCCACCAGTGTGAAGTTAATTTGCTTAGTACGCTATTTCAGTTTTAGTGGAAAGGATATATTTGTTGTGGTAGGAGCCAGGAAAATAATTGTTGTCCGGTGGGCCCTTGCGAGATCCTAATATGTTGGAATGTTGGTTGAGTAAAATGTCAGGAATTTCGTTTCGAAATAATTATTTTCGTAGTTGAATCGAAGAATCCTACAACAAAATTAGTATTACATGCATTATTTTAACAAAAACGTTTGCCAAATTTTTAAAGAATCTCACAAAGATCTCTGACCCTTATAGTTACTTTAAAAAAAATGTGTATATATGTATGTTACATCCTAATTGATGCTTTTATTTCTAAAGTGTTTACATCTGTCGAGAACGAATAGTGAACATGGTATGTTGAAAAAATGTTGGCATTTTCCGATTTATGTGATGTAGACATTTTCCCGAATAATTATATTCGTCGGTTTTTATCTTCATTGTTATCGATTACAATATCTACACTTGAAATTAACCAGCAGCTTGCGACGTAATTGGTTACACATCGTTGAACATTTTTGTTGCCAACACATAAAGTCGTGTTGATATTCTGGGAAAGGTCATACTGAGTACTAAGAAAATTGTATTATCGTTATATTGAAGAGTTCCATAATTGGTCTCGAAGTTATTGCTCCTTATTAGTACAAGAGTGTTTACTATTCCGATGGGTTGTTTTTCTCATTACTTCGAATACAGTGCAGATGTAAGAAGTACTTTTCTCACAACTTCTGAACGTAAATATATATTACTGTTGATCAAATTTTATATAAGTAGTCATCATTTTAAATACTTTCAACTAATAAAACTATATTGTGTTCAAAAATACCTGGAGGATTCCTTATGACATTGCAATTGTCAATAATTCGATTCATCAAGTCATTCACATCTAGTACAGGAGTTTTATAAACAATAACTTCCAGATCACCCTAAGGATAGAAATCTAGAGGATTCATATCATGACTGTGAGCTGGCCAATTTTGATGTCCTGCACGTTCAATGCAGCGATCAGGGTAGGTGATGTCGAGATGCTGATGACAAAGAACGATAAAAATGAGCTGGAGCTCCGTCGTGCATTACCAACATGTTGCCTCTTACAAGTACCGATACTTCTAACAAAATAGGTGAATGGTCTCGCAAAAAATTAGTGTAGTGTAGTATAGTCACAAATCATTTCTACCCAAACTTTCAGCTGTAGCGCAATCTTCCTGATACTATTTGAAGGAACTTCTTCTATCGTATCAAATATAGCTTCTTTAAGTTCAAGGGTTGTAACAGTTTCTGGTCTTCCACTACCTACATTTTTATTTTAACTACCAGTTTCACATAATTTTGCGTGTGGGGTTCTAAATGTTTCAGCACCTGGAATTACTTTGTTGAGATATACACTGTGCTGGTTTCAGCATTAGTAAAATTATTCGTGATATGCAAAGTGGCTTCAATTTTTTTTTCTCGAGATCAAAGCTAAATATGAGCTAAATGTGACAAGTGATGAAAAAGTTGTATTATTAGTTGAATAATAAAAAAAATTTAAAAACTACAAGTCAGTGACTTATTTTTTTTTCCCGCTCACTGCTCACTGAGACTACGTGACCTAATAATTTCAATTTATTTAGGGCTAAATAAGCACATTATTACTTCGAATACCTGTAGCAAATTTCAACAAAATTGGTGCAAGGTTACTTATAAATGGCGTTTTTTCAAAACTTCAGTCCCCTGCATCTCAAAACCATCTGGCATATGTTCATTAGAACTTTTTTTCCTAAAATGACCAAACGAGCCATCCTATGAAAAATTGTACCGTGGTTAAAAAACACCTTGTATGGTTTGAAGATTCTCAAAAAGGAAATTAAGTCGTTAATAAATCATGAACGGCCGGACGTAACCTAAAAACAGTGTTATCACAAAACCGACTTTTCAATAGAAAAAAATGTTAATAGCTGTACTTAAAGCTCTACTAGAAGCTTATGCTGTATTTTTATGTAAAGTTCGCGCGACCTTGACATCTTTTCTCGTTCAAAAGGTAGGACAGGGGGATTTTTCACGTACTGTAAATAGGACGTGAAAATATTTCTTTGGAGGAATTCGTCGAAGATATTTTTTTAATATTTTTTTCTTTTGCAGGGGATTTGGCAAACAAGGATATCAGTGTCAAGGTAAGTGTAAGGTACAGTTATTAGTCCGGTCATTTTCGACCTGAAAACAGTAATGAAATAACGAAAATTGCCACAGAGCTAAATGTTGGTGAAGACCTTAATTTTACCATAAAAAATTTAAATTTGAAAGTCCCAATCTGTCCCATGAGCGCTTCAAAAGTTATTCGGGGTCAAAAGTCAAAATTTCAGGTTTTTTGAGTTTTTTTGGAAAACCTTAAGTTTTATCCAAAAAATACCTATGACCAAAGTTGTATATCTGAAATTCTCTACAAAAATGGTCCATATGATTTTTTCAGTAAGTATCACCGTTCCTGAGATATCGCAATTGTAAAAGTCACGTTCAATTTAATATGCACACATTAGCCACGTATATACACATTCAGGTACTTAAGCAAGTAAAAATGGCTGTTTATGTATCTTTCATAGTAGTATGTCCAATTGCTCATAGTCTGGGTCACAAGAGTCTTTTTTTGGAACTTCTGTCCAAGGGCACCGAATATACCGAATATATCCAGGGCTCATTCGATTTAGGATGACCTCTAGCAACTTTATGAAAAACTTCAAGAAGGGCTCGAAAAAGTTAACAATTTAGTGGAATAACGGGGTTTGGTTTTTTGCAAATATCGCGGAAAATATTAAAGATATCCGAAATTTGAAAAAAGATCTTTAAAGAGGAGGAAATTTCTTAAAAAATTGTACCACTTCCCAAACTCGGTCACCCTTATTTATAATTATAATTTATAGGCGAAAATTGCGCTGAAAGCGTCCTGACCGGACCTATGAACAATAAAAATTATTTTGAGCCATCAATATCATTATTAAAAAAAAAATCAAATTCCTTCTAGACACTTAAATAAACGAAAATTTATGGAAAAATTGTTTCTCGTGATTAGTTTATTAGATATACTTTAGCTAATTAATTAATTTTTGCAAATTTTAAATTTACATAAAAGCCCTGATGATTTTTAAACTACTAACCACAAATTTTGTTCACTTCTTGAAGCTTTTCTTGAAAGCCTTCAAAAAAGGTTCCTCTTGAAAAAAGTAAAAGAATTTGATTTTCCAATTCGTTATCAATAATCAAAGACATTGAAAAGTGAAAAATTCAATTAAAGCAATTATTTTTATATATTCAAATTCATTCCTATTATTATTATTTAAAGTTACATAAAAATTATTTTTCATAATTTTTTGCTCTTTGTTTACAAAATTGTTATAAACATATATACCTATCGGTTATAAGATATTTGAAATTTTTTTGGAGGTATTTTTATCAGTGATGAATATGATTTTCAAAAACAAAATCGTTTTTAAAAAAATTTTCTATTGCTTTAAAATTTGTTGATTATCTTTTTTTTTGTTACCAAATATGAATATCGAGGAATGACTTTTTCATCACAATTTCTATTTCTCTTTGATATTCTGAAAATAAAAAACTTTTTTTAATCTATATATTTTTTATTTATTTAATGAACAATTTGTTTTAAACAACTTTATTTTTACGATATATATTTTTTTAAATACTACAAAAAAACATTTACAACCACGTGTCATTTTTTCTGTAAAACATTTGTCGCGTCTTCGAATACTTGAAAAATAATAAAAATGAAAACAGGAGTGAACTGTAAGAATTGTGGCATTAAGCAAACTCACCGAATTCCTCTCACAAATCCCTGCATCGGAAAGGGCCCTTTCTTGGAGTGTTCTTTCATCAGCTTCACTGAATTGTACAACAAAACGGGAAGTTAAAATGAGTTACCAAACAGTCGAAGATGGCACAGAGTCTAGACCACACACGGCGAAATAAGTAATTAGCCAAAACAAATTACGATTTACGTAGCGTACTTAGCATGAGATCGTAGACGGTAGTAGGTCTCTATTGATATGGTTTTGATGGATAAGCATACTTCAAACGAGTCTTGAGCATGCGCCCTTAGAAGTCGCTCCATGCCAACAATAATAATACTAATAAAAATAGAAAATTAAAAATAAAGACGCAACAAAATGTTTTCTCTATTTTCTGCAAATTTTTTGATATTTTTCTTTTTTATACAAAAATTGACATATGGTTGTTTTTTTGTAGTATATAGAAAAAATATATCGTGAAAATCAATTTGTTTAAAATAAATGTTTAATAAATAAATTAAGAAAATATAATTTTTTTTTTTCAGAATATCAAAGAGAAATAGAAATTATGATTGAAAAATATCTTTCCTTAAAATTCATATTCAGTAGCAAAAAAAATTGTTGATCAACAAATGCGTTTTCAAGCAATAAACAATTTTTTTAAAGAAACAATTTTGTTTTCAAAATCGTAATATTCATCACTGATAAAAATCTCCCCAAAAAAATTCAAATATCTTATAAACAATATATTTGTCTATAACATTTTTTTAAACAAATGAAGCTAAAATTTATGTTTGAACTTGTAAAATGTACAAACATGGCAAAGGCATTATTCTGTGTTTAGTAGGCACTATATTCTCAGAAATCACTGACATTTTTGCGTCCGTCCCTTGCAGTGGCGTACGGAAATTATCTATTATGGAATTTTACTTTAGATAGTTTTATTTCTTATTGCTTGATCTAATGATAATATCAATGCGGTTTTGGCTTTAGTATTATCAGTGTTGTACAATGATTTTCATGATAAATATCGACCGAATATCCACTGCAATACTACCGGAATTATTATTTATTGACTAATTACACCAAAAGAAGATAATGTTATCAGAGTCGTCTATCAGATTAATAATTCGAAATATTTTTTTCTTGCAGTTTGTAGTTTCGTTGTACATAAGAGATGTCATGAGTATGTTTCCTTCACCTGTCCAGGAGCTGATAAAGGAGCCGATTCAGATGTAAGTACCTAATATTTAAAAATGGATGTTTGTTGGTTGGTTGGTAAGTAATAAACTTCTACATCGCTCAACCGATCGTGATGAAACTTGACATGTATAAGTAGTTTTTCATAGAGAAAGTTTTAAGGCTACCAATTTTTCTGTAACTCGCCACTAGATGGCGGTGTAGAATCATTTTTGAAAGCACTGTTCTATAACGCTGTGCACGCCTAAGTTCGTTGATTCTGGTTCTGTCAAAACATTTTAACAGCGATACAGCAACATAGTACTAGTTACTTGAAATTCATAATGTGAATTTCGTATCATAATGTGAGAAGTAGTCTAATCCAAACACTGGATTGACTGTAGTTCTGGTGTTTCGAAACAATCCTTATTTTGAGTTCAGCTGAATGTGCTTGTTAAATGGTTTCATGTCCTAGTGTATTCGTATTCAGTGAATGGATTGGTAGTAGCTTATTTTGCTTCATGGGAAACAAAATGTGGCGGATCAGAAATAATTGGATTATGACTTCGAGTGCTCATCACGGGTTTTTGTAATTTGCAAGATAAATTTCTCGTTACAGATACCCGGCCTTTAACCGACGTGAATAGAAGATTTGTTACATTCTCAAATTACACAATCTCGTCGAGTTATTTAGAATGCACAGCCAAAACAACATACCACATAAAATCAACAAAGGTTTGACTTAGGTACCTATACAGTGATTGTTAACTTATGATATTTGATTTTTTTAATTTCATTGAAGGTCAAATAACGCGTCAATTAATGCGCAAATGTAAAAAACTACTCTCAGTAAGTCAAACCTTGAACTGTTGTGAAGCGTTTTCTAAAAAACAAAGAAACTTTATACACGCTTGTATTCAAATGAAACCAAAATCACTTGTTTTGACTACAGTACATAATGATGCTAATTCAAAACCTTATAGAAATAATTAGTAATCTGCTCATTGAATTATATTTAATTTTTTCAAAAATCGCCCTATATATCATAATTTGGTATTGACAAATTACTAACCTAGTGGGAAAAAAGATCCTCAGTTTACATGGAATGTGATGAAGAAGAGTTATTTTCGAAATTTTATGAAGACAAAAATAACTTTACTCACATTCACGAAATAAAAGAGTTTATATCTACTCGATCATTGATGCCATGCACTTGGCATCAGTACACGTAATTAAAAAGTGGTCAAAGTGGTCGACTTTGAAGTTTCAATTTACGATAACTATTTTTTGGAGTGGTATTTCGTCAATGACTCCAATAATGATGGCCCTCCAATTTCTGAAACTTTTCCGGCTCACCCATGTAGATTTTATCTTGACATACCTCTGAATTGCGATGTGATGTCATATAATGTAGAAGGTCAACTTGCCGTCTTGGTGATGATCATGGACAAAAAACCAGCAGGAATTCTATTTGAGGAAAATACCTCATTCTTTTTGGGGACAAACGGTGTCAATAGCCATAGCTCTCAAATCATTGCCAAATCTGACTCGCCTAATAACTTATCTGTCAATTTTCCACTTTGAACAGTTTCGAAGTTTTTCCTAGTTTGAAATTCTATTCATATTTTAGGGTTAGTATACAAAGTGATTAATTAAATTTGCATCAAATGGGATATGTTCTAAATGAACAATAAACATTTGAATATCGCTTCACTTTAAGTCAAACAACATACTGGGAAAGTCAAAAAAATATTCGTTCAAGTACACAAGAAAAAAGTACCTTAATTTCGCGAAATACAGCAAAATGTTATTTAGAAATGTTCACAAATGAAATTTGACTCGCGTTCAGAAACATGATCTTCTAGTAAAATTTTTATTATTTTTCTGGAAATACTTCAAATTCAAATTGATTACTTCCTTCCTTTCTTTAGAAGATTCCCTCTTCCTTTTTTTGTATCAAGATGGAGTAGTAGAAAGCCGAAAACTTTTTTCCCAAAAATTGTAGTAAATATTTCTGACCCTGTAGGCATCCAAGATCCAACTTAATAACTTTAACAAAATTCATAAAAGGTTTTGAGGCTAGCTCTCTTTGGAGGAGCAATTTTTGTGAATCAATTCAATAGATGATACTTATTTTATCCTAATTATTTTCCAAAAATAGGGTTATGAATTCAATTCTCTCTGTCAGCTTAGTAGCTCCTATAATATCCAATGAAAGAATAATAATCCTATAATACTCCCCATATACTTCTATATTATTTACTTACACAAAATATAAACACCGCATCATCCAACTACTCTACTAATCTTTAAATACTACAAATCCCCACATAAACGGCTCTAAAACACCGAGTGGTGTATAATTTGCAGAGCAGTTGTTAGGGTAACTTTCTATTGTTCATCCCGGTTGGCTTTGACAGCTCCCGTTTTCACATGTTTGTCACACGTATGTGCCGACGATATTGTCGTATGATTCTTTCCTATACTAGACGCAGCGGGAACGATATATCATCCGGTATTGTTAGAAAAAATTGTGACGTTGAAAGAATTCCACACTGCTTCAGCGTCGCACATGGAATGTAGAATAAATCTATGTATTGAATGTTGTAATTATCAGGCACAACTCTGTATAAGAAATGTCTTTATCATGTTGTAGTTATATTTTCACTTTCTTAGTGTAGGAATAAAATTCCCTGTGATATTATACCTCAAAAATTTAATTATCTATTTAGTCTTTAGTAAAATGATAAAAACGGTTACCGGGTAAGCGTCGAAGTATTCAAATTAAGATCATGAATTGCACATAATAAACACTTAATCAGTATAGTGTTTCATATTTATTTATTTTATTTTTAGCATCAATCTGATTTGGATTTATACATTGAGACGAAGGAAGTAGTCATGGACTGAAGAATCACCTATATAAATCAAATTTGAAATACTTGACTTGAAAATGTTTGAAATTTATAAAATAATACTCTATCTGAACTCTATATTGTTGAAATTTTTGTTTGGAGAGTTCTATAATAAATAATATTATATAATAGCAGTGAGTATGCTCATCGGGGATCCAATATCATAAAATTATGTCATAACCTACTAAGGTGATGGTCGCCACAAGTCCTAACTGTCAGTAGATGTTTTAAAAGTTCATACTGAAAAGGTGATCCAAACGCAGTTTAGTACAGAGTAGTATGTCAATGGAGCCCTTGGTAACCAATAATACTGATCCTTCAATAATAATGGCAGCCTATGGCATCTCCTCACTCTGAAGCACAAATAAAAATATCAATCTTCACACACTATCCACATATACTGTACCAATTCACTCTCACACCCCGCAGACACACAGTATTACACCCCACGTAAACCTCCATCCGACACACAAAAACTTCTTATTAAGACAAATCATTTCTAGGTCAGCCAGAATGTAGGAAGTTTCTGGATCACCGAGGCTTCTAGGTCGGCATTTGTGTCCCATACCCCCTAGCAATATTGGTCTGATCGCCCAGAAGCCCCATAGATCTCTATGGTGACATGTAAAATCACATAATGTCACGTTGGTATTTTCTAGAAAAACTTCATAGTGAGTATTCATATGAAATATATAAATTGGGATGAAATTAGGATCACAGGAGTATCATAGTGAGTATTCATATGAATTATACAATTTGTTTTTGATTCTATAGCGAATTTGATCAGCAAGATGTGGTTAATCCAATAGAATATGATATTCTCAAATAACTAAATAAGCACTAAAAATAATTGTTTGTGTACAAATCGATTGACAAGAATGGTTCTTTTCGTTGTTCGCTTTTTGAAATAGCAAACAAAATTTTTACTCGAACAAGTCTTGTTTTTGTGGTGCATTCAGTTGGTTTTTGGGAAGTAATATTTCATTATATTGTACAGAGTCATATTCTAAGAAAAATCATTCTTGAGAAATATTCAATTGCTATTTCGTATTTTCAAATTACCTCGAGACGGAGTTATATTAATCCTGAAAAGGTATTTGACCCTCCTGTGAGAATTCCGTATCAAGTAATTGGTTGTATTGTTTCCGGAAGAACTTTCAGAGTGCCGTGTCTTCTTTCCAGTACTTATGTGAACCAAGCACATGTGTATACTGCTTGCTCACTTAATTATTGATATTACTCTTTACTCCTATTATTTTCTGTGCATTGTACGGGAAAAAAATAAGTATAAAATTATATAGAATTTTTCGTAAAACATATGTGATGAGGTCGAATGCTTATTGTTATAAATGTATCGGTGGAGCAACTGCTGTTCTTTTCAATTTTTTATTGGTTCGACATGCAATGCGAGAGCAGGATTATTTAATCGAGTACATTACTTCTTCGTGGAATATGAAATGGGGTTTTCCTGTCTATCAAGCTATTGGTTAGTTTATTTATTGTTATTACGATTAATGCCGGGATATGATTGATGTTCAGTGGAAAAGTTCCAACTATAGTCATATTGAACAGTCTTATCAAGAACTCAAAAATTCATTTCTATAAAAATCGCGTGGACAAATCATGAAACGACACTAAGGCGCTGTGGAAAACGGTGAAGGATATTTCTGGGAAAGATAAAAATATCAAAATTCAAATGATAAAAAGGGAAACAGGTAGTCACATCTGTGACAAAAACGAGATTGCAGGTTGTTTCAATGACCACTATTTCTTGATTGGGCAAAAACTTGCGAAAAAAATACAAAAACCTATGAAATCTCCCCTAAAACAAACATATTCTGTGCACTCTATATTTCTTGAACCTACAGCAGGAAGAGAGATTATTGAAACAATATCATCTCTTGAAATGAACAAAACTCCTAGTATTGATGAAATCAGAGCTGAAACTTCAAAAGAGATAAAAACGGAGATAGCTTATTCTCTGAACAATATTTTTAATAGAATATTAGAAACGGGGAAATTTCCCAAAGAACTTATATCAGAGGTTATCAAACCAATTTTCAAAAAAGGAAACAAACATGAAGTCCCAAACTACAGACAAATTGCACTCATGTCAAACATAGCTGAAACATTAGAAAAAATTATCAAAAAAAGAATGGTACCTTACCATAATAAGCACAATTTCATCTCAAATAACTAGTACGAATTCAAAGAAAGGATTTCTACACGACATGCTGTTATTTTTCTCTCATTCAAAATAACAGAAAATCTCGAAAAGAATAAACCAAAACACAACTGTTGGCGAACTTGCAAAATATGTGTTTCAGAGGAAACGCAGTCAATATCATGGAGAGTTACCTTAAATATAGAGAGCATTACGTAAACATCGATAGCATCGTCAGTAAAAAAAAAGAGTTGTGAAATGCGAAATACCGCAAGGAACAGTTTTGGGGCCAATACAGCAGTATTGTACAGTGCTGATAGCTGAAATAACCTCAAATCTGAAATAGAAGATGACATGAGTGGACTCTTTGAACGCTTCGTGGATAAAATACTATCGATTAATCACGAAAAACCATTATTTTGACAAATACCCAGTCAAAACGAGACTAAAATTTAAAATTCAATTATATATATATATATATATATATATATATATATACCGCCGACAAGGAGTAGTGTGACATCAAATATTTTCGAATTAGTATCCTTAATATGCACTGACTTCATGTCTGAGGTATTGCGTTCAGAAGTCAATAAACGATGTCTAGTTGGTTGAATCAAGTTACAATTTCTTGTAGTATGATTGTGATATGAATAATTTTTTTAAAGTTTGTATTTATTTCTATGAATATCCAGCAAATAATTTCTAGGTTTTGAAATATGGGACGAAAACTGTCACTATATTCGGCTTTAGATATTATTCGTAAAGCTCGTTTCTGGAGTCAAATTCTCATAGTCTACAACGTTTCCCCATAAAGTTACACCGTAATTATTGTGAGAGTGAAATGAACCAAAGTAGGCAGTTTTCAAAACTGCTAGGTTAGCAAATCTGCTCAGTTTCCGTAATATGCAGAAAGATGAGTTTAATTTTTTACTTAGGTGCTCAAAATGCGCTGGCCATTTTAATTCGTCATCCATAACAATTTCAAGTAGTTTAACTTCCGAATTGTTGGCAATCGTATTGTTGGTTGAAAAAACAATATTTTGCGTTTTGTTTTTATTGAGCTTCAAGCAATTAGAAACGAACCATCTTTCAGTTTTCTTTAAAAAATCATGTGAAATTTCTTCCAAGTGATCAAGTTTCTTACCAGAAGCATAAAGGGAGCAATCATCTGCATAACAAAATTATTTGATTGGACACATGTAATTTAATATGTAATAGACAAGGTACCCCAAAATGAATGTTCTCAATTTCAGAACAGCTGTTGTCTATAAGAACAGATTGTCTGTGCCTATACCGTAAAATTGTAGTTTGTCTAATAGTACTGTGTGAGAAACACAGTTGAATGCCTTGCTCAGGTCACATATAGACACCACCGATGTTGATCCGCCTCAAACTCCTCGACTATATCAGCCAGAAGTCTTTGTATCGCTTGAACAGCGGAACAGTTCTGTCTAAAGCCGAACCGACCTTCATGTAGCGTTTCGTGCATAGTAAAGAACTCCAACAGTTTCGTCACAAAATGGCCTGTAATGACATCAATATGACGACTGATCTTATGATGAAAATCTATCAATTTTTCAGTAAAAAGAACCGAAGAATGTTTCTGAAAGAAAATTCAAATTTGAATTAGCTAATCTACCCCCGAGCCTAAGCAAACTCTTTTTCATAAAAAGGTATAACTTAGTTAGCCTTGACGAACAAGACGTAGTTAAATTCAATATCTAAATATCAAAATTCAAAATGTTCAATTTGAGGTTTTATCCGAAATACCTGTGCATTAATATGAGTATATCAGCAGATTAAATGCATTTTTGAATAGTAATCACCATCAAAAACCAAAAAAACCATAGACACTTGATTGGAAATTTGGGCTCATAATCAGTATGGTGCAGCCAAGTGTGAAAGATGGGCATTACTTGGTTGCCAATAGAAACACAAATGCACGGGGAGATCCGCGGTAATTTAAGTACTTTTTTTATAAACACAAGATATATTAATCAAAACCCCATATGTGTGGCTGGCTTTTGCTGATGACTCCTAGCATTTTTTTGGCAACTAAGTGTTGCCTATCGTTTACAATTGGCACTGATGATGGACCAAATCCCAAAAGTGGTGTCTATATTTTGCTTTTTATGGGTGCTATATCCGATTGAATTATATATTAGATTTATATCAGGGCACTCGATGATTTCGAAGTAGCACCTTCGTCCTCGCAGTCAACGCATTGAAGATGTCCGCCGCAGTAGCAAACGAAAGTTTTGTTTTTTCAAGGATCATTTGACCCCGACCTACCAGCTCGTACTTCCCCCTAGTTTTTCCAATTATCAACCAATTTTGAATTAATGTTCTTTGAAGAAGATTTTATAATTCATTAATTAAACTGAACGCTAAGTAACTTTTTCAGCTATCAAAAATTTGTGAATGTGATTACCCAAATTAAGATTGAACTTATCGAAAGACACTTCAGTCAAAGTTAGAATATTTTTCTATATACGTCTAGTTGGTAACGTTGGACAGTTTGAAAAATGCATTCATTCAATATTAATTCGCCTATTCTTTTTGAGAATATTCAATAATTTATTTACCTCTATTAAATATTCATGTGGATTCTCATCAACTAACCCACCTAATTTTCCACTGGGCGTCTACTGGCTCATCTAAATTCGAATCGAAAATTCAAAAGTTTATTGAAAAATTACACGCAGACTTCAGAAATTTGTCAACAGCATGATATCCATTGTCCTTGCACCTTTCCGAACTGAATTCGTCCCGCCCCTTTAACAAATCATTCCTCACAATGCGCGAACCTTTTTCTGTATCAAATCGAGTAATTCCAGAGGCAGGGAGAGTACCGCCTCTGACACAAAAAAAACCAGGGTTATAGATGAGATATGAACAAAAAGCAATGACAAAATGCTGCGAAACCAACACCTGGTCTGAAAAAGCCGCGTTTATAACACCGCTTCTTAATGGGATTGAAGCCATTGGTGGAACATTTGGGTAGGAAGATGAAAAGCAGTTTTAGTCAACGAAAGTAAACTTGTATACTAACTTGCATGACTGTAGGTAAGCGCAAATACAGTTTTTTTATGAAATTGAATTCTGCAGTTTTCGACTTTGTTATTTTATGGTATGCAGACTGCAGAACAAGAACAGAACAGAAGTAATGAAATGATCCATAGAAAAAAGACAGGTCCCCAACGTTCCTTCAATGTTCCTGACTATCGAGGTTGATTTTGATATTCAGATATCTAGTCAGGTGAAAGGATTTATTCTGAACGAATTCTAGCAGTTTTAGTTTATGCTTAAGGCGGAGTTCAATATAGTTAACTAGATAAATGATTCAATATTTTTTTCTGTAGAAAGGTTGATTGGGTAACAGGATCAATAAAAAAAAACAACAGTTTCTTGCCGACGTTTCTAATTTAATTAAGTTCTTCTTCAGGGCACTGCAGCAATGAATTTTCATGAACATACCTTCCACAAAACTACTATTATTGTCGTTTCAATTTTACAATAAATGACATATTAGATACACAATAAAAAATGAAAAACTGTGCCCTAAAGAAGAATTTAATACAATTCGAAACGTTGGCATGAAAACAGAAGTTCAATAATTGTGAGCAATATTCCAAAGCAGGTCTAATTTGAGTTTTATCAAGCATTAGAAGTTTTTTAATACAATAAATGAAAACCACTTTCGTCTAATTTCCACTAGTTATTTTATTTTAACGACCAGTTTCAGGTTTAACCCCATCATCAAGTATAAACTCACATTTGAATTCTGAAAAAGGGGTTATATGAGAAGTTTGTAGGTAAACTGGAAAACAAGGTAGGTAAATGAAAAAGTGTGCCAACTACAAAATTTAACACTGGAGATTATAGAAATTACCGGAGTTGTCAAACTCATAAATTCAAGAGTGAGAGCTAACATAAAATGGAGTTACTCGTTTAGGGGTGTATATTTCGGACTTCTGATTGATTTATTAATTTCCATGGCTTTCAACAAATTCATTTTCTTCCCTTTAATACATGTGTATAGGATCTTGTGTTTTGATTTTGGAAGATGTTTGTACATTGTAGATTTTTTGCTTATGAACGCTGTTGTTATTTTGTATCAAGAGAAGTGATTTTGATTATTTTCTGAAAGTTTACCTGAGTAATTGATGCTACTATATGTGAGATATGTTTGGGCACCAACATGGAAAGAAGAGATAAGTATGCTGTCGTCAGCAAGACAAAGTACTGACATTGTAGCCTATTTCAATAGATTGTTGTATAATGGAAAAAGAGTTGAAGACAATATATATCCCTGGGGAACACCAGCGTTGATGGACCATCGCTCTTTGAAAAAGTTGGAAAACCACAAAAACAGACGAAGTGACAAGCCATAACATAAAAATTCATGCCGGACATGGTCAGAGGCAATGTAAATATCGGATAAGGTATTGAATTTGATTATTACAAATTCACAATGATCTGCAGATGATGACCATTTGGATAGAGATGAAGAAAGTGAAAACGTGAATGTGGCCAATTAATTTTGTATTTTTTCTACAAATACCCCTGGAGTTCAAAACACGTATAACACTAGCTGCAGTTCAATCTAACTAACTAAAAAATAAATTAAAAATTCACCAACCATTATAATTGATAAAATATGTCTTCGATATCGATAAGCAGTAACTTTCCCCTTCGTCATTTTGATACTTTGGCATGCCATCTTTAAAAATTATTGAATGTTAATTAGTGTCTATCTTCTGCACGATGATCAGAAGCTAGTGATGGTTTGAAATCCCTGAAACGGCTAAAAAAGGGAATTAAAAATGAATAGCTGAAAAAAACAATTATATTAGGCAAAAATAACCTGAAATGAAATAATAGTGAAATAAAACACAAGTAACAATAAAACGATTGAATAATAAATAAAAATAAAGTATAAAAATTATAAAGAAATAAAATGAAAATAAAAATAATATAAGTGTTATTTTCAGCTATTCATTTTTAATTCTAGTGATGGTTCTTTTAAGATTGTTCCTCAAAAAATGTATTGCTTGCCACGCCTATGTTTGATTTCGTCACAACAGCCTGATAAATTCACGTTCACAAGTTTGCAGGCATAAAGAGGTGTGATAATACATAACGTTTTACAGCGTAACCTCCCTTCACCTTGTGAATACCAAAGGCACCACAAGAAAACCGTATCCCTTTTTATATCTAACAGATTCACGCCCATGAAGATATAAATAGTGGTAATGGAACTCCTAGGAGGGATATACATTTTTTCTTCATCCAAATGGTGTATTATAGGAAGGTAAACAGTTCGAAGCACAAAGAATTTTGTTACCTTTCACCACAACATGGTAGATAGGAGGTCGAACGAATATAAGTAGTACATATACCTATATCCAATCAAAACGGCTGGGTTCCGAGTATAGATTTGTTTTTGTATCCTTCCCTAAAGTAATTAGTAATTAATGAGTTTATTTAATATGTCTTTCATCAGAAGGAAATATATTTTATTCCAGAATATATTCATCTTGGAAAGTTTTTGGCTTTCTATTACTCCATTTTGATACAAAAAAAGTGGTAATCTTCCAAATAAAGTAATGAAGCAATCGATTTTAAAATAAGTAACTCCATACAAAGATGTGTAGATCATCCAAAGAAGTAACTTTCAGACACAAACTGGAAGAAATTACATTGAATTATACGAAAGAACACTTTTTTTCGTAACAAATACTTTCATATGAACACTGAATTGTACAAAAAACAGTTTTCCCTACTCAGTTTGTATTCCAAACATCCGTTATGGAATTGAATCGGATATCATTCGCTTTATAGAACACTGTCATCTTCACTGGCAGACATGGATGTTTCGCCGTAATACACTTACCTTAGGGCTCTTTAGTACCAATCTGGAAAACAATATAAGAAAAACACACAATTCTTTCATAAATTAAGATTTTTATATCACGAAATAAGTTTGATCTACTTATGATATCGATGACATCGTAATGACATTCATTCGCGTATTTGATTGAATCCCAGCCAAAAAGAATCTTGTTCAAATTGAACGGGTTATATTTTCAGGACATACTAATTTTTGAGAAAGATATTTTTAGCTCTCTACTACTCCAAGTTAATACAAAAAAAGTGGTAATCTTCCGAAGAAAGGAAGAAAGCAATGAATTTCAAAAGAAGTAACTCTATTCATAGATGTGTATGACTCAGACACAAACTGGAAAAAAAGCCCTCCCGCTACTTTTATATACACGAAAGAAAAAATTCTTTCGAAACAAATACTTTCATATGAATACTGAGTCATACAAAAATACTTTTCTCGGTTCAGTTTGTATTCCAAATATTCGTCATTTAAATGTAATTTTATTTATTTAATTCTATAACGAATGTTTGGCTGGAGGACTTTTTCTTATAGTTTGTGTCTGAAAGTTACTTCTTTGCATGATCTACACATCTATGTATAGAGTTACTTCTTTTAATCTTGATTGCTTCCTTGCTTTCTTTGGAAGATTACCACATTTTTTTCTATCAACATGGAGTAGTAGAAAGGCAAAAACTTTTTTTCTCAAAAATCAGTGATTCCTAAAAAAATAACCCTTTCAATTTTATATTCATTTTGTTGCTGATGTTACTGCTCTTCTAGAATATATTTTGCCTACTTATATATTTATTTTTTCATTTCCCTTTCATCAGACCAAAATTCGTCAATTTCTTCTTCAGCTAATTTGATGGCTGCGTCTTTTTAAATTAAACTTCTATAAAGTTTTTTTCGTGTTCATATTGTTTTCTTGAACATCAGTTTTGTATATGGTACGCTCGTATACGATATTCTAGTTATTCGTCAGTTCTTCTTTTATCTTCGTCTTCCATAATGTTTAATTCCTCTTCTAGTGTTCAACTCCTTCATTTATTTTTGTTATGACTTCTTTTTGACTCCAATATTGATGAGTGATAGTTGAATATTAGAATATATTGTAATAATGGCAGATTTTGTTGTCGCTTTTTATGACAAATTTGATTCATTCATTATATTTCAAAACGATCTTGAACTTTTCCAAATTTGAAACAAAAAACACTCAAATTTAAAACGTCTAAACTCTTTCATGCGATTGAGATAACATTACATAAAAACATTATAGTCTCATATATACATATCCAAGCTGCACACAAACGAGGCCACTTCTTGTTCACTCGTAAACTCCAATGATGTATGTAAATTAATAAATTATCAGTGCTGAAATTTCTATATTTGGTAATTCGAATGTCCACAATAGCAATGGCATTTCGATTAAATGTAATGAGCAAAGTGGAGGACCCAAGGTATTTACAGAATATAAATGAGCCAACAAGTGTTTCTGATTATCTGTTTGAAAAGAAAATGTTCAATTCTTATAGATCTATGGGTAGCCGAAACGAACATTAATCGATACGAAAGAGCGCGTGACTGCTTCAGCCAAAATAACTTATCAGAACCTTATGTACCAAAAAAAATTATTACAAAAAAAAACCTTTCCGTATTTGAAATTTCAAAGATAGAGCAATAGAACTTTCAATGACAAAATATAAACAAACTTCGAAATTTTCTGCAGATAAAAAACATATAGTAGAAATAATGTTTCAATATGTTCGATTTTTTCGTATATTCCCGAAATCATAAAGCTAGTCATTCCATAATACCCGAATTTTACATTTCTACTACAGTTGAACCTACTCTCGGTCTCATACCGTTTACCACGTCATATGTGGTTATCCGTCTTTGGCATTATCATGACGTTTTGGCAAGTTCTCACTTGCCATGTTCATATTTCAAGTTCAACTTCCAAGCAGAGGATATGAATAATCCAAGTGAAATATTGCCGAAAAGTCGCGGTAATGTCAAAGACGAACGGATGTACACCCAGGATAACACTTCATCCTAGATTAAGCACTCAAGACTCCACTTTTTCCAACAAAAACTGTGATTCTGACTTTTAGCCTTTGCATATGTGTATGTATTTCATAGAAACAACGCATCCTTGTTCAAACATGAATCTACCTATTACTTAAGTGGAAATTGGTAGCAATTTGCTTTCCTAATAAACATGTTATATGTTATTACAGTGAGTAGTTGAGGGTGAAATATCTAGTTTGACCACAACGTAGTTATTTCAACGTTATACATTATACTTAGGAAGACATTAGCACAAGGAAGTGGTTCCACATATGGTCAGTATTCATACGTTGGAACATGAAACAATTTCACAATTATGTTAATTTCACCAACAAATTGCGAAAATTATTGATGTTCTTTTTCCTTTCAGCTGTTATCTCAATTTCTTCTAATGTTTGAAGCCTCTGGTGTATTCTGGTGATCTATTTATGAAAAAAATGTATATGCGACCGCATTGATGCATGGATTCATTCTTCATTCTGAAAAAAAAAATTAAATTTTTTGGTGATGTGTGGTACGGTCTCTTTCATCTGTAAGAGATATATAAATACTGAAAACACAGAGATAAGCGCAAGTATGTACGAAAATAAAAAGAATTATTCCTGGCTTAATTATTATTCAAGGAATTATTTGAAACACTTGAAGAGGATGATAACGATAATTCATTTGATTTTGTTTTTTGAAAATTATTATTTTTAATTGAGATTACCTTTTATGAGAGATAAATGCACGCTATGGATGAAGAGTACGTAAATTGTTTTCGTCTGAAGCCCTCGAGTCAAGTTTGCGAACGAAAGCATTTTTTGCTAGTAAATTTTGATATTAATATTCTTTCATTTATTAGTATTTTCTAAGTATTATATCTAGTTCAATTTGAAATACTTACTAATATTTGATATACAAATTAAGAGGGAAAAAGTGATTTTTTCGATGTCCAGAAGAGACATTTTCTGAGGGTTTTTTGTTTGTATCCAAAAGAAACATCGCCTTATGAAAAGTTTGGTTTTACATTTTAAAATTTTTCCTTTTTCAGATGTATGCCACTTCTTACTCATCAGTAGAAAAACAGAAATTCAAAAAAGTTTTTCGTAATCAAACTCTTTCATATACATGTTAATATGCTAATTCTGTTAGTATTCAGAAAAGTACCGAAAATAGTACAATCATTTGTCCGAAACATAGAAATATTGCAAAAAGAACATCGCAACAAGAAATGAATCGAAGATTTCCTGATAAACAAATGTTTTTTAAATACCCGTTAATGAATACTTCACTGTACGAAATTAAGAGACCATGAATTATATATTGTATAAAATATGTTGCTGAGACCAGGTGTTTCAGGTAAATATCTTATTTTCTCAAATCAATATCAGTTTTTCATTGAATTTGCATTATTTAGTTGATTAGAAATGATTGCATACAATTTTACCACTAATAATTACTACATTGCCTAAGAAGTCTCGGACCTAACACATAGGTGGCGCTAGTTTTATTGCATTCACCACTTTTTAAGTTAGTACTAACCTTAAAAAGAAAGTTATTGGAATTTCATGATATCCTAATCATAAGTTTGTGAATGATTGTGCTGAGAGTAACACTACTTTTGTTATTTTCAAAACAATTTTCAAACGTGGTCGTAGAGACACCGATGATGCAGAATGCAGTGGACGTCCAAATGAGGCAGTAACACCAGAAAACAAGAATAATTCACAAAATAGTTTTGAATAATCGAAAATTGAAGTTGCGTGAGTTAGCTGACATTGTAAAAATACGAGACGGACGTGTTGGCTTTATATTGAACTAGTTGTTGCCCGCGGCTTCGCCCGCGTAGCAGTTAGAAGTTGTAGTACTAATTAGTACTGTTGCTGTATCGCTGCTGTTCCAATGTTTTGACAGAATCAGAATCAACGAACTTAGGCGTGCGCAGCGTTATAGAATAGTGCTTTTAAAAAATCATTCAGCGCCATCTAGTGGCGAGTTACAAAAAAATTGATAGCCTTAAAACGTTCTCTATGAGAAATTACTTATACATGTCAAGTTTCATCGCGATCGGTTGAGCGATATAAAAGTTTATCACTTACCAACCAACCAACCAACCAACAAACATCCATTTTAATATATCAGATGATCATTCGACTATGAGAAAACACCGTTCAAATTAAGTGCCGTGCGAGCTCACTGTTCACCAAAAACAAAAACGTCTTGATGATTCTCAGCAGTGATTGGCCATGTTTAAACATAATTCACCAAAATGTTTGCATCGATTTTTAAAAATGAATGAAACATGGATCCATCACTTCACTCCAGGAAACTATTTTCATCTGAGTTGAGAGCAATTAATGAACCTGCTCGATAGCGCTCGAAAGTACAACAATCGCCTGGAAAGGTTATGGCCTCTGTATTTTGGGATGTGCGTATACTTATCGAATATCTTGAGAAGGGAAATACCTTCATCAGTGAATATTATAGAGCGTTATTGGGGCGTTTGAAGGCCGAAATTGCTGAAAAACGATCCCATTAGATAAAAAATAAAAGTGCTGCTTCATCAATACAATGCACAGTGTCAAAAATCGATAAAAACTAAGGCGAAATTGCATGAAATGGGCATAAAATTTCTCCCGCATATACCATATTCGCCAGATTTGGCTCCCAGCGACTACTGGCTGTTCGCAGACCTCAAAAAAAAATCAACGGTGAGAAATTTCGCTCGAATGAAAAGGTTATTGCTGAAACTGAGGCCTATTTTGGGACAAAAGATAACTCGCTCTACAAAAACGGGTATTGAAATGTTAAAGCGGCGCTGGAATGATTGTGTGACTCTTGGTGGAGATTACGTTGATGAATGAAGCCAAATTGAAAAAAATGCGTTTTTCTTTCTTAGACCCGGGAATTTTCAGCCCAGGTATGTAAGTTGAAAAAACTACATACGTGCTATTAATTGAAATTGGAGAGTGAAAATTTGTCCAATTTTTCATTAGAGGTTCTGTCATTGTCGTAACTAACTTTCAAGGCGACGTATAGCTGCTAAAGTTTTATTTTTGCTTTTTTTTCGCCCACACTTTCAAGTGGATGAAAGTTTGGGAGTATGAAACTTTTCGCAAACGTATGACTACTTTATGGAGGAAAAATGTTCAGACTGCTATCATAACATTTTGGGCCAGATAGATTAAGTACACATGGATTTCTGACTACCACATGAGCTCTGGATTACTTTTTAATGCTCTTCTTTACTATGAAAAATTGTTTGAGTCTCTCTTAGAGTACTGAAAAATTCAAAATCCTGTAAGCGGCAAAACGATGTTTCAAACAAAAAAACAAAATCTACAAAAAATAATGATTATTATCGCTATTGTTCAGTACGTTATTGATTCGAATACACACTGAATTGAAAATGCAATCTATAAAGGCAAAACATTGGTGTCGGATAGATCAGGAGTATATAAGCTGACTTGTGGATCTAGCTCAAAACTGAATACTGGCCAAACAGAAAGAAGATTTTCCCAAAGAATTGAAGACCATAGCAGTAGTTTTATTTATATAGAAGGAACAATTCCACATTTACAAACCACCTTTTAGCAGAAGGACACGAGTTCAATCATGAAGGAGACGTGTTACATTTAGAAGAGAAAAATTGAAAACTCAATCTTCTAGAAATCAATAGATTTGAGAATTCGGGTAATTTACTGAATGACCAAATAGAATTAAAAAACTCCTCGTTATGGAACGCCGTTTTACTTTTTATTGTCACAAATATTCATTCCTCAATTTATTTAACTAACAATTTATTTGTTTGAATTTGATTGATACATGCATTTGTTCGACACATTAAAAACGATTGTTCCCAAAATTTGCTCTATTTTAAATGACACTTGATTCAAAATGTTACATGAATTAATTTGTTTGATGAAAAGTTGCGAACAGTTATAATATAGATTCATTGTTTGAAATTTTTGGAAGTAAATGT
>WOGP01000674.1:0-23511 GCA_015342065.1 Leptinotarsa undecemlineata | reverse complement strand
AAAATAGTGAAAATATAAAATACTTATTATGGGTTTGAAACTTGGTGTGTGGGTATAAAATTACAAAAGAAAATGTTTTTATCCTTTGATATTTTTGAATATTTTGAAGAATAATGTCATTTTTCGATGTTTCTTTTTTTCAATGTCAATTTTGACAGGTTAAGGAGATCACGTGACCTATTTTGTAGACGCCATTTGACATCATTTCTTAAGCAAAATATACTGTCAAAATCAAATTTCACCTAAAACGATAAATAAAAAAGTTTCCCATTTGATGCGGACTTTATCGGTGACACTGTATATCTTTGGACCAATGTATTCCGGTCCACATGACGTTACTTTAAATCTAGCGAAGGGCAAATGAAAATGAGTCTTGGTTCTAGTATCATGCTGATGAAGTTTTAAATTTGTTGTAAAAATTGATTTATTTTTGAACACATACATACACAGTTCAAAAATATAAATTGATGTTGAAGGTAAGACACCATACTCCTTAAAAAGTACTGCTCTGTTTGAATAATTTACTATGCACCTCAGAATTCGCTTTTGTGATATAAAAACATTTCCTACTGCGGAAGATCCACCCAAGAAACAAACACCATACCTAAGTCTAGATTCTACTTGAGCATAGTATATATTGAGCAACTGACTCTTTGTAAAAACTCTTCGTAAGTTGATGAAGAGAAACTTCAATGAATTTAGTTTTGAAATTAATTGATTACAGTGGGCTTTCCAGTTGAGGAACTTGTCTAGAATGATTCCTAAGAATCTTACATTGTGATCAGTATTTGTTAGNCACATTGTTCACCGTGAAATATATGTTTTCCACTCTCTTTTGCCAATTGTGAATACGAATAACTTCTGTTTTGTCAGCATTGAATAATAAATCGTTGTTATTGAAGTAATTTGATATCCGGCTTACTATTCTGGCACAATTGTTTTCTAATGTCATTGTATCTGGTGCAGATATAACTAGCGAAAAGTCATCTGCATAAGCGGTATAATGACCTTCGGTAACTGCTGATTCGATGTTATTTACATAGAGTATAAACAGTAGGGGACCCATTATTGAACCCTGTGGCACACCCATACTTAGATTCTGACATTCAGAATGGACTCTATAAATTTCATTTTTTCTATTGACTTGTACTGACACAAATTGTTTTCTATTTTCAAGAAACGAAGTCAGCCAACTGAGAGAAACCCCTCTTATACCATACATTTCTAATTTTGAAATAAGTTTTTTATGATTAACGCAGTCAAATGCTTTGCTTAAATCACATAGAATCACAGCTGGACATTCTCCCCCATTAACATATTCTAGGATTTTGTTCAATAATGAAAACATTGCCGTATTTGTTGATTTTTCGGCTCGAAATCCATGCTGCATTTGACTTAATATAGAATGTTTATTTAAAAATGAACAGAGGCGATCAAGAAAAGCGTATTCAAATACTTTAGAAAATCCACAGGGGACCGTAATAGGGCGATAATTTTCCATTGATGTTGGTTCTCTCTTTTTGAAAATTGGTATAATTTTTCCAGTTTTTAAATAATTTGGAAAAACACCTGCTGTAAATGACATATTAATCAAATGCGTGACGGGCGATATAATTACAGGAAGAACTCTTTTTAATATGAACATAGGTATTTCATCTGGACCTGATGATTTTTTATTTTTTAGTTTATTATTTAATAATATAAGCAATTCCTTGTCTGTGTATGGAGTGAGGTACACCGTGTGAGGATTGAAATCAACTAAATTTTCAAATGCATTGTTAATTGAGTGTATTTGATTCACCAACTCAGTAGGAGTGTTGATAAAAAAAGTATTAAATATGGAAGAGATAGTTTCTGGATCTTCTATAAGCTGGTCATACGACCTAATATTTATATCATTGTTTGTTCTATGTTTATTTCTTAATTCTGATACCACATTCCATAAGGCACGGCTCTTATTGAGGGCATCATATATCTTATCTTGGTAATATTTTTTCTTTTCTTCTCTAATTAGGGTTTGGTGTTTTCTCTTTTCCAATTTATAGACGGGCAAGAAAGTTGGATATGCATTTTTTAAAACAAACAAGTCTCTCAATGCTATACCAGAATGTATCATCTACCCATCTCTTATTATTGTCCTTGTAATAGAATCTTTTTTCAGGAAAATTTATGTTAAAATGGTTGAGTAAAATTTCATAAAAGTAGTTGAAAGCTTCATTAAATTCTGTAATTCTGTAAACATTTTCCCAATGTTCACAAATCAAAGAATTTTCAAAATTTATTATGTTATTTTCATTGAAGTTTCTCTTTATTTCAGTTTTGACGTGACAAACTTTATCCTTATTAACAGTATCAAGCTCTAAAAGTGCTATTCTATGATCAGAAATGTTGTTGTCTAAAACACAGCACGTACCTTCATTAGAAAAATTTACAAAAATCTGATCTATTATTGTAGAAGTAGTATCTGTTACTCGGGTAGGCCATCCTATTAACGGAATTAAATTAAAACAAGATAAAACTGTACACAATGAATTAAAGTTTTCGTTTGTATACATGTCAAAGTTAAAATCACCGCAAAGTATAAAATGGATGCTGGGTTTGTACAGACAATCTAACATCTCAGAAATCTTATCTAAAAATGAATTAGCATCTCCACTAGGAGCTCTGTAACAGTTTAAAACAATACTTGTGCCATGTTTTGTTTTAAAGGAAGCGGCACAAATTTCAAAGTGTTGTTCGACACAAAATTTTGAAACATCTATAGATTTCATTTCAAAACTGTGGTGAGCCCATATGCTAACTCCTCCACAACGCATAGTTGATCTACAGTAGAAACTAGTTAGTTTATAGCCTTCAATATGTAAGCAATTTATTTGTTCATATTTTACTCCTATTTCCACTAAACATAAAAAATGTAGAGATGTGAATTTGGATATGAAATCGCTGTATAACAAATTAGCTTTATCACTATTTAGTGTATTTATATTAAGTAATAAAAGATTAGGTCGATATATCACACTGTCGTGGTGGTTTCCCTACTCTTCATAAAAAACCGACTTACACATGCACCAAAAGGCCATACCTCTGGGTCCATGGCTTTTTTAAAATTATTTTCGAATATTGTCACCTTGAATGATGAATATAATGCTGGAAATCGAGAAGTTAAGTGCTCGCATTTTACTTCAGGAAAATGATTCATTAACATATTCGATAATTCATCAATGGTTGTTTGGGGATCCAGTCTGCATACATGTAGACTCACACTCTTTGGAACTCCTCTACGAGATTCCTCGTTTTTTCCTATGACACAAGTTCTTTTGTTTTTTCTTTTGACTACTTCAGTCCATGTTTCCCTCTTAGAATGAGAATTTGAGGGTACTTCGCTTTCCAGATTAATGTATTTATTAAGATTTGGCTCCTGGGCTCCAGAGTTTTTTTTCTTTTTTCCCGCAGATAATATCATATTGATTCTCCTTGTTGATATCAACTTGGAGTTTTTCAACTTGGATGTTTTTATCCTCATTAACATCTTTTGTAGATATATCAGTGATTTCTTTTGTGTTTGAGTTCTTATCTGTTAGTTTTTGAGAACATTCCTCGTGGCGTTTTATTAAGGATTGGTTTTTATCTGTTAATACACAAATTTTTTCGCTCAAAAGGGATTTGTTTTCCAAGACAACTGCATATTTTTCATCCTTTTCTTTTATAATTGTTTTTAGGAGAACTACTTCATTTTTCAAATATTTGATGATTTCATCACTGATAATTTTGTTATTTATCAGGTCTAGAGACTTACTATTAGACAGACCATCATCAACTTGGCAGCAAATAACACGTGTTTCATCAATAATCATGTAATTTTTAACACGTTCTAGACAACTCCTGTGGAAGACATTTCCGCACGCAACACATACAGCCACTTTGACTTTTTGTTTTACTCAACATTTTAAAGATTTATCAGAGATATCTTCACCCAACTTCTCATTGGCGGCCATCTTGCCATGATATCAGTTTTCATATGGTCTGCATGGAAAATTTCAGTTTTCTATTGAATTTTTACTCAATGTCCTGGAAGTATATGAAATTGAGACAATTCCATCGATTTCTTTTTTTTTATTAAAGAGTATTATTGAGATATAATCCGAAATTTCAGATCACAGAACACCAGGCAAGCACCATCATTTACAAATTCAATATTTCTTTAATTTCAGCCTTCTATTTCAAATCCTTGATAAATATATCTCTACTCCTATCACTTATTCTCAATTTCCATTTCTCATCATATCATTATCCTTATTATAATTTTTGATTATTATTTTTTTGCGATACAGTTATCTGCTTCCTGATAAAGGCAGAAGTTCGAAACAGAAAACTCCTATAGCTAGAAGAACAGTCAACCCGGTATGGAATTACACTTTCGTTTACGATGATGTGACATTGCAAGAGCTGGCAGAAAGATGTTTAGAGTTAACCATATGGGATCATGACAGATTAGCAAGTAACGAGTTTTTGGGAGGAGTGAGGTTTTGCTTGGGAACAGGTAATTATATGATATTAAATGAAGCAGCAATATTCAATATCAAATCTAACCTTATCGCTCATGCAGTGGTATTGTCAAATCAACCTTTGGCCAAATATTCAACTCATTTTATTGTCCAAAAACATTGAATGCTAATAATTAGGGACTTTAATTACATAACTACAAAATATTTTAAAATAACAGTTAGAAAAAGAAGATATTTTACAAGTAACACAATGAAATGCAGTCAGAAATGAAATCGGTTTCAATTGGTAATTGAAGTGATTTTTATCTTTTCCGGAATGATGAACTCATAATGATATATCGACTGTATTCCAAAAGTTGTTATATTTTAGTTTTTCATAGTAATTTGGTTTGTCTTGTGACATGATGTCCACTTTCAATAAAATTCAAGTTCAATTTCTTTGTATTATTTGACGACTGATGCAGCTAATTTTGAGTTTACACAGTGGATTCAAATCATATTAATAGTTGGTTTGTATATAGTGGTTCCAAATATGGTCATTTTATATATGCTTTTAATTATTTTTAATGGAATTGATTTAGTCGAAGGGTAATTAATTCTGCTGTACCCCAGATAGTTTGGAGAGTTATCAACATAACATTCCTAGAATTCGAGAATATACACCAAAAGAGTAAAGTTATCAATAAGTGATAGAATTAAGTATATAGAATTTTTTTTGTTGAAGAAAACTATCTATGCATATAAATTTTTTTTGGCAGACCGTTCTTGAAATATTTTTTATATTCTTTAGGTAAACACTATGGTAAAACCGTAGAATGGATGGATGCAACAGGTAGGGAACTCAGTCTATGGAAGAACATGCTGGAGAAACCCAATTTCTGGGTAGAAGGATGTCTTTCGCTGAGATCAAGTCTAGATGCTCGTGTATCATAACAAAATACTCAAGAGATATATTTTCAATTCATATGTAATGTTACAATAATTAATGATAATTTGAAGTATTGTTAATATGTTGCTGAAATGTACATGGGTTTAAAATGTGTAATCATTTCAAGATGTAAGTAAATTTTTATTACTAGTTATTTAACGTATACCTTTTTAGGTAATTGTAACTCTAACAAACTGATATATTTTCTTATAATAATAAATAAATGTTTTCTACGTTTATAACACTGTTTCATGTAGCACTATGTCTTGAGTTTGAGGACGTAATAATGTCGTTAATGGATTTCCACAATTGGTGGAAACCTGTAATTACCAAACCTTCATTCTCTGAAATGATGATAATACATTTTTCCAGTTATGAAATAAATATTGCAATATTTAATATATGTATTCACCTCATTGGTATCTTTTGCTATTTTTTGAGATGTCCGGCTTATTAGTGTGGAAGAAATTATAAAACAATTAAGTGCAATTTTCTGTGGTTGGAAATAATGTTTCAATTATAAAATCAATTATCAATTCTACTGTAGAGTTTAAAATAATTATATAAGTTGTAAATCTAAATGATGTGTTTATATTGAGACCATAATAAATTGAATTTACTCTGAATTCTTAGATAAATCACAAGTTAACTGGAATACAAGCATCCAAGTTTTCCACGATTGTCACAGGTTGGGACAGTTATATACTTACTAGTTCCATGTTTACTGAAAATGTTTTTTATTGTATCTGGTATCTGTAGAGTAGGGAGGGTGAGTGTAGACTCACAGCGCTTAGGCCACATGTGACCCATTGTACATCCTTCCAAGGAGTTGTCCTCCTAGGTCATCGTCCATACTGTCCTTTCCAGGAAAGTGAACAGCTCACTAGGAGACATCTCCTTTATATTGGCAGGTGTCGGCCAAGACTCGCTGAACACACTCCCTTGGCAACCTTGAGGTGTCTCACGGTAGCCTCCACGAAGGTTTTGGAAGGTGCAGCGATATTACTGTCGTTGAGCGGCTTCAACTTTCTTGGGATTCTCACGGTGGAGGTGCACAAGTGAGAGAGCTTTCTTGCAAGGAAAGCTGGTTACTTGCCTTCATTCAAAGCAAAGCTCTTGGCTCCAACCGCAGGAGGTGCCCTTGCTGTTGGAGGTGATCTGCTATGTCCAGCCTCATTCCAAGCGGTAGATTGGGGTGGACATTTCTATTCATCCCCAGCCACCGCCTTTGAATGAAGTGAGCACTTCTGTCCAGCCTCGGGATTGGTTTTTGTTGTTTCTGTTTTTTGTTGTTTCATTCATGTGTGTTTCCACAAGTAGCAAGGGAAGAGTTGATCACCTCTGGCAATGCCCGGCATTACCAGAGGTAGACCAATTACAATGAGGTTTCACCAGATCGTTCGTGACCGCATATCACCCTGCGGCTATTCTCAGCTGTCGGCACGATTCCTTACACCTGAGCTTGAGTAGGCTGGTCCACGGTGGCATGTTTTGCAAAGGCTTTTGAGGGTTTTCAGTTCCCCTGACCTTACTTATTTATGTCACTGACCAGGAGTCCGGCGACCCCGTCCATAAGGCCACATTGACTTCCCGGACAGGGCCTCCAGTCCCCTGGCCTTTCCACTATTCGCCACCTGGGGACGCGCCCAATAGGTAGCCCAACCCACAGTTTTTTTTATTGTAATTGAATGCATAAAATTCAAACTGAAAGCTCAAACTTCCAATTACCAATAATTACAATGTTTATATTTTTCTTGAAAAAAATTACTAAAGCCAGATCTATGTTTGGATTGTACCTGATTGTTGATCATTTTAAAATAGCAATATTTGTCATATTTTTATTACACACTCAATATGCTCATTTCTTCTAAAAACAATCACCTTGATCTCTATTCTCATTTCTTCATCACTCATCCCCTTTTCTGATGAAAATCTGTCATGTTTTTCCTGATAATAATATATCTCAGATAGTGTTAAAGAGAAACAAGTCAGTTTTCTATAAAATACCTTTTTACAAAGATTATCTGTTAGGAGAAAAACATGTGCAGGAAAAATATTCAACATATCAAAAGGAATTAAATTATGCCATGTTGCACTGCGATGTACCGTCCTACTTCAGCACTGCTGCTTGGATGAGAAACGACCTTAAAATTCAAATATCACAAGTATCATGACAGCCAGATGTAAAAATGTTTTTTTCTTGCATTATTACTATGTATTATCCCTTTGTTAATATTAGTAATAGTTTGATATTACCATTTCTTCGAAATGGTGTTTCTTTTATGTAATTCTTTCATGCAGAAAAAATGTAGGTATATACTGGAGGTTTATTTCGTAAGCAGAAAATATTTTTCATTGCTTTTTGAAAGTGTAACAAAAATTCAGAAATAAAAGTTTTTCCACTGGAAAACAAATGTAAAAGATTTTCATACATGATAAGGCCACTAAATTGCAATTCCGAGTTATTTCGAAAACTACCATAGAGATTTATTGCCAGAGGAAAAAAATAACTTTTGTCTTTGGTACATCAATCACACTTGATAGAATATAAATGATTTTAAATGTTTTGTTAGGATGAAACAATCTAGATTGGTTATTGTTCCCCTATTTCAAGATAGCTTCGTGAATGATGCAAGATAGGTAAAGTTGAACACTTCCATTCTGAATAATTTCTTGATGGATGCATTACCTGTTTCTAGAAAAGGCTCTTTCCAATGGGGAATATTCTTCCTGACGAAAATCAAGTAGTTTTCATAAAAAAAAGCTCTAAAACAACGCATTTTAAACTTATCATTTCAACCTTTTTCTTTGAAAAATTATTTGAATACTTAAAAAAGAGGAATGAAATAATGCATTCAACATTTAATGGGATTCGTTTCTATTTTTTCACTATTTGGCAACATCGGTTGTAGCTAATAAAGGACAATGAATCTGTTACCTGTATGAAACAAACAGAGATGGCAAATTTCAGAGGCGTGCTGTTCTGTTTACTTATGTTCCGACTTCCGAAACATTCTGTGACATATGACATTTTGTGCACCTAACCTATCTTCCTCTATATAAATAAATAAAAAAACAACTGTTGTTTATGTGGCTTCTAGAGGTGGTATTGAAGTATAATTTATATTTTGCCTCAATCGTTGATTTATAAAGATAATTTTCTTTTTTAAAAGTAAAATGTCCAGGTACTTATAAATTATTTCAACTTGATATAGGCGCTGTGGCCAATATGTGAATTAGAAACAAATCCATTTAAAAATTAAAACCCAACATTTGAAACATCAATTTAAATACGAAGTGAGTTTGAAAAACTCATGAATTGAACTCAACTTTATTTTGTTCAAACTTGCATTTGGTGTGATAACCCAAATTTAGGAACATTCCCCATAGATAAATACGTTATTCTAGTTTATTTTTTGGGAATGTTTCTTTAGGATCTAGGATCATCCATTCCTTTTGAAAAATTGTTCAATTTGTGGAAAACTAATCTTTCTGATCGTTCTGAACATTAACGAAATAATTATTACATCACTCTTGAGGTTATTTTTCCAAGTATCTTCTACGTTTGTCGCAAAAAACAAAGTAAGTTCGAGTCGTTCGTTTCGCATTTCTGTCCAACCGAGATAATGAAATCCAGGAACAAGAAAATGAACACGAAGTATACTAAGTACACTTGGGAAATAAAAAAAGCGGTTGTGCTCGGCGAAAAGCGAAGTCGATGGAATAGATTATGCATTTAGAGTTCTTATGTAAATGAAGCGGGGTTTTGGTGCTATTATTTCACAGCTGCACCATAGGCGTGCCATTTTTTTTTCTTAGAGTCGCTGCAATGGTTGTCCTTCTTTCAATGAAAAAAATTCTTTTTTTCTAAATGAGATATAGAACACGATATGTGTGATAAACAACTTAAGTTTTGATCATAACCTAGACACTCTATCTCTCTCTCTCTCTCTTCCTCTCTCTAAGTTAATGCACGTTGCTTCCCACTCAGGCGCATTTGTCCAGGCTCCTTCTATCAAACTGACATCAATTTTACAGAAGCTTCGTCGGAAGGACGCAGCGGTCTTGCTCGAAGCAATGTCGCCACACCTTTTTCGTAAAAATTTTTATAATAAAAAAACACAGTACTTTTTATTATCGTCTCCTGCTGATCTTTTGGTTTTTCAACATATATATTTATGGGTTGCCTCCTCTTCAAAAGACCTTCGGATTTTTGACTTCACATACAAAGCCCCTTTACGTGGTTACCTGAACCACATCGGCCTGGATACCGGCGTGAATGAAGGGACCCTTGAACTTCACTTTTTAAAAATTTTCACACATTTCAATATGTATTACATTGGACTATCACAACTCAAAAAAGAGCCCTATGATAGCACATGGCATCCGCTTACCTTCTTTGTGGACGGACGTTATCGGCACGTCCGTCCACTACCTCGGCCACCACGAGACTGAACTTAGGAGCTGATAGGAAACACGCTATTAGGTTTTTGGTGCAAAACTTCCGAAGAAAAGAAGAGAAAGAGCAAGATTCAATTGATGTTTTTTATTAACCTACTTTCAAGTCATTTTTTCTAATTCTTGGACAGTTTTCACAGTTCTTCGCCTTTTTTATTACAGTTCCCGGTCTCCCAAAAACTAGGTCATTGTTAATATGAAGAACTACAGCTTCTGTCATACTCTTCTCAAATACCAGTGGAACATTTTTCATCTTCCCCTTTTCACAAACTATACTTGTTTCTAAAACGCACCTCAGTGTATTTATTTTTGAAAAAGTAATAAAATAATCTTGCACACATCGACAGGATATTTGAATTGTTGAGAGTATTGTGACTTCACATAGGAGAATGAAAGAACTCATAAGAGAGCCAAATTTTCCTTCGGCTTCAAACAAAAAGTTCATCTGTCTAAAATTAGACCACATATTTGGGAAATATATTTGGAAGCTTCTAATCCAAATGAGAGCATTTATCAACTTCCAAAAGTAGCTCGAATTCCGGGAACAACTTAGTTACTACAGGAAAAACTTACACATAACAGATGTAACATCTGTAATATTCTGGAAAAGGCACAATCCACTATTGCTACACTAGAGTCCACAATGCCGGAAATTACATCTCGACAGCGTCTAGTCAGGCGAATTTTGAAGCAGCTCAATATCAACAAGGCGTCTGGTTCTGTAAAGTGCCCATTATCGTACTTAAAAGTGTGCAAATGAACTCACTTCAGTATTTTGCAGACTTTTTAACCTGTCTTACAAGAAAATATTTTTTCCTCCTTGTTGGAAGATTGCCCGCGTTCAGCCTATTCCTAAAAAGGGCAAAACAAATTTTCCAAATAACTATAGACCAGAAATCATGGAGAAAGTCCTAAACCACCATAACCTCAAATATTTGGATGGCTTCAACATCTTGAGCGATCATCAATATGGTTTTCGGAAACAAAGATCAACAGGCAACCTCCTATCGTATGTCATCCATATTTGGAATAACGCACTCGAGAAACATGTGCAATCAAGAGTTGTTGCGCTCGATATTTCTAAGGCCCTTGACCTTGTGTTGCTGTACAAACTTCGGTGCTATCGCTTGTTGGTTTATTTTTGTGTATGGTTCTCCAGCTTCCTGAAAGATGGTTCCCCGCAACTGACCGTCGATGGATATCTCTCGAATACTTACACCATCAACACTGGTTTTCCTCAGAGATCCATATTCCAAAATTACAATATATTGCTTTACTGACGATAGTACTCGTCATTACATTTGGATACCAGGACATCGGTTACGGAGAAATATCTTCACCGGCAGCAGAAGTTTGCATACCTTAATGAGGATCCAGAAGTGATTTCGAATTGGGGCGAAAGTAACCAGGTTCAATTTAATGTCACAAAAACTTGTCCAAGAAGATGAATGTCTCCAAACCTGGTATAATAGTGTCAGGTTAGACAATTACGCTTTCTGCTTCGATAAGTTTTTTGGGGGTTGAAATGGACACCAATATATCTTGGCACAATCATGTTGCTGGAATTGCAAAGGTTGCTTCTCAAAAGGTTGTTACACTGTTCTCACCCAAGAAAACTGTACACTGCTTCATAAAGCTCATATTAGACCTTCTTTGGAGTATTGTTGTTACGTATGGAGCTCCACTCCTGAGCATATTCAGAAACTGCTGAATTCCATCCATAGAAGAGCGATCCGCTTGATTGGAGACGCGAACATCAGTTGCAACCTTGATAGTCTGTAACATCGAAGAAAGGTTGTAGATTTGTCTCTCTTCTATAAATACTTTCATGAGAATTGTTCAAGTGACACATTTGATTTCTTTTATTTCAAGCTTGCAAAATTCAAGCGAATATTGCTTTGAACTGTTGAATCTTTAGTTTTTGATGAATTTGTAGACTTCATTGAATCAATCATTTCAGAACTTCGAGTTTGAATTCATGAAAGAAAGAAGAATTCATGATAAAATTGGTATCAGTAATTTTGAATCTCGTCCAGCGCCTGAAGTATTTATTTGTTAAGTATCAATGTCGTATCGTATCCGTAGAAGCTGAAACTGTTAAACAATTTCGTGTCAGTCTAAATATCTTTCCAATTATCACATTATATTTGACGATCATTTTATACATTGAAATGGATAGGATAAGCTGCTCTTGGAAGAAAAACACATGACTTTTTAGTAGATCTATAAAAGAAGAAAAATCTGTAGTGAAATACTTCATTATATGTACTAGAAAATGAACATTTCGAGTTGAAATCTCAAATTATTCATCTCTCTCAACTACTTACATATGTTAGGTAAAGTTTGGTCGGTCGGTAGCCCGGCGGTTCGACATGGATGCTTTGTTCATTCAGTCAATCAACCGTTGTGTCAGTCGATGGTTCAACGCTCGATTTTCACTTGCTATCATCCAACCCGTGTCAGGAATCACACGTCAAAAGATAAGACCTCGTTAGTTCCTAGCTCGTCAAGTTCGACTTCTGAGGTTTGTCGTCCGTAGGGGTGCCATAGCTTGTTGATATGTCATTGTGGACCTATGAAAGAAGAAAAATATGTAATGAAATGCTTAAATATATTTCAAAGAAATTGGGCAGGTTGCATCCTAATATTTCAAACAATTCACATAATATATTGATGAACTATACAATTATACAAACCTTTCTTCAAATCCATCCGCCCATGAAAATCCGTTCGGTATTTTTTTGAATTTATCTCGTCCTGTCAGACAGAAACGGCAGGAGACTCTCATTTATGATATGTAGCGTTTATAGAATTTCCATCGCAGTTCGTACAAATCTATTTCAAACATTTTATTCACTTCAGACATTCAAATAAGAATTTATCGGTTCGAATTGATTCCTTCTCCGGCTCTGCATTTCAATGCAATGCTTTTCAAAGATTCATTCTTCTGAAAACATGCAATAGAATTCTTATATCCTGATGATGCATTTCAACACAGTAATAGGGATAATGAATCCTGAATACACTGGGAAGCGATGGGCATGGAAATAATATGGTTTTCTGTGAATGAACATATAAACGTATATCTTCTGCTTGTTACTTTAATACAGCTTGAAGATACAGTGTATCCCGAAAAGAGGATGATTAGTTGCTTGCTGTTTCTAGAAACAAACATACCCCAATATATCAATTCTAATTGGAAAGAGGTGTAGTTGTTGATGTAAGGGAAGAATGGGACAATATCTTCCTGTTTACCATACATCTTTCCTTTTATTTTCCAATCGAATCATCTATTTGTTCCAAAGGAATTATCGACTTGAATTCCATAAATGTCCACAGGAAAGCCTGTGTAGCTCTGTAGAACATCCTGGATTGGTTTATATGCTATTTAAATTTGTATTATAGTTAAACTCAACCTGCTACGAAAAGTTAAATTACACACATTTACACGAATGATTCATGAAACTGGGACAGCTAAGCTCTAATTTTGAGATTTCTTTTGCTTTTTTATATTCTCTGGGATGTGCTTCACATAGCATGGTGATGTATTCATTCGAAATATGTTCTTGCCTGAGTACGAAATAACACGTAGTAACCTAGCTTTTTGGAATTATCCTACACCCATATATGTACCATATCTGATACCAGAATTTACTGAGTTATGATTGGGGATTGCAATCTCACAGCTCATCCAATCCTGTACGGGATCCCACATCTTTGTAACTACATTTTTTTTATCTAGAAAATGAACTATTATCAAACATGTCCCACATTATGCAATTGAAATTAATAATCTAACGAAATAACAATCAAATCATAATTGAGTACAAATGGTTACTTTGACAAACCAATGGTGGCGTCCGCTTAGAGGACACCTGAATAAAATGTGGCTAAACAACGGAGACTTCAGCTGCAGATTATGCAACAAAGGAATAGAAATAGCTCTACACATCTTTTGCCAATGTGAGCCACTGAATCGCAGGAGGCAGGCAATATATGGACGTACGAAATAACGTCCAGAAGAATATGGAGAACATCGAACACCGAACCTATATAAACTAGTACAGAAACGAGACTGATGAAATGGGTGTCATGAGAAGATGGAGAATAAACGCAATAAGCTGCTGTGTTTTCTGGGGACTTGGACTAAATGAGCAATTTTCTGAAGACTTGGGCTAAATAGACAAGTCAGACGGCTCCCAAGGGACAAAAAACCTATAGTAGTAACTTTTGGAAATACACTCTCAAGAAGCAAATGTCATTTATAATTTCATCTTAAAGCCTACTACTGAGTGTACTGCAAATATATTTTGATGCCAAAAACCTTTTCTCTGCTTCAATGCTAGTAGGCTGACTCGGCAAGATACACTCATCAACATCATTTCTTTCTCAAAATCCTATTGCTTATTATTGCTGGTTTCTTGTTGAGTGATAATTTTTCATGTTGAAACCGTTTTTCTGATTCTTCTTTCAGCGTTAGAGTAAGACCTGTATCAGTTGTAGATGTTCTAGCTGTTGGTGTATATATTTCCTTGTCTTGAACTATAATTACTGTCTTCATTATTATCTTTATTACTTGGTATATTGAAGCATTTTTGATATGATATGATATGATATGATATGAAAATTTTTGACTTCTCGGTCATATCATCATCACCGTTGTCTATATTATCAAATTTCATCGTAATTGCTGCTGCTGGGTATTCCGATATTGATGAATTGCTTCTCTTGTACAGTGTATCAACCATCACTAGCTGTTTGGGAGTGTTTTCCTATGGGAAGTGCTTGGATGTCTCATCAGTTTTCAACCACTATCCTGAAGTCTACTGTTATCGTAGAGAATCCATTTTACATCACACGTGACGATACGATCCAAAAAAAGTTGTTTCGGTTGCGTAAAAGTAAAGAAAAACCACCTATCGAATTTTGTTGCCTTTCCAATATGTTTTGAACTATTCAAAACCTCATGCTGCTACCCCATGCAACTTTTGTTGTGGGTCAGTCTCCTCCAGGGTCCTACTCATTGTGTATTACTCTAGGTCGACCACGTTTTTTGTTTGGAGGGAAAATCCTTGAAGGACACACGTCGTATGGGTTTTAACGCAGGTAGTGTGGGAATTAGCTGCTCTAGCAGACCGTTACTCACTAAAACCTCTCCCTTCTGTTCACCAAAACTATCCTATACCACCGCATCTGGTAGCGTCAACAGTTTGGTGCTTGGTTTCATTTTATTCTCCTTTTTTCTTTCTTCTCTATTTCTCTTTTCCATAATTCCATCATGATGCTTGTTATGTTTCTGGCTGTTATTTCATCTCCTAATTCCTTTTCCATCATGTTCCTTTCGTGTTCATACCTTCAGCATTCGAATACCACATGGTTTGGTGTATCTCTTCTTCCGCACTCCTCGGATCTACCATCCTTCGTTTTTCCGATCATCTCAGTGTATTTCTTGAACGCTCCATGACCGGTAAGAAACTGAGTAAACTAGTAGTCTGTTTTCTGGTGTTTGATTTTCGCCACGGCTTCACCTCAGGGATCAAAACTTTAGTCCAATTTGCTCTTCCATTATCTTCTTCCCATTTTTTGCCACTTCTTCATTGTTCTTTCCCTAGCTGCCTTTCTCACTCCTTTCCTATTGGCCGATAATCGGTCAACGACTCTGAATATAGGTGAAAAATAAAAATTAATTTCATTGAGTTCCTTGCAAATGGCAAATGTGTTATGGTAGTTCGGCTGTCGTCGATTGTCATCGATTGGGAGTCGTTAGGCATGGTGGATGATATTCAACCGATGTCCAATGAATCCTATCTCAAAATGTGAGTGTGTTTGCTAGTTAAAGAGAATGATTTCTTTCTCCTTCTATTGAGAGAAAGATGTTAGTTTTGCATAAATTATGTTCGAATAGAATAAATAGAATATAATAGTTTATTGAGTACGTAACATTTTCATGTTTGTAGCAAGTCAAGTGTATAGGCTTTCTTAAATAAACATATAAAATGAGTAAGTAAATTGTAAAAATATAAAAATTTTGAGCAACACATGGGTTACCTACGTACATATATAACAAAATAAATATTCACCTATGATAATAGGGGTATTTACAAACTACCACAGTACAATCGATACCGGTGTGTATGTTTCATCTCGAGTAGACATCGCAGACGTGAACTGTCCTAAAATGACCGTAGTATTCCGAAACTGAGTAAAAATATTGGTTGAGTAGCATTTCCTTGATGGCTCTTTTGAATTTGTTGATACCAAGCTCTTTAAAGATATTTGGCAGAGAGTTGAAAATATTGTAATCAACAGAATTAATTTTTAATCTGGTCAAACGATAACGGCATGTTCTTACCTTGTCTGCATTTCTCGTGAAGTGTTGGTGTATGTCAGACTGGTTTTCTAGCAAATGAGCATTCTTTCTGATTTCCAGTAGTGTCTGATAAATATATAATGTTGGCAACGGCATGATACTAATTTTTTTAATAATGGTCTACAGTGTTCCCGGAAATCTGCACTTTCCACTTGTGTGTCACTGTGTGCCACACAGTCACTGTGTGTGTCAATATAGTGAGATGCATACATATTGTTCTTTAGCATAGTGAGAAATCTCTTCTTTGTGTTGTGTTCAGCAATCAATGGCAGCTTGACGTTTGATAGTCCAGTCGAATTGAACCGAAATCATTTATTTCCTTAAAATGACTGCCGATTCAAGATACATACTTTGGTTTTCAATTATTTTGTTACTGGAGATAAAAGTAAACTCGCTTCCTGAAATAATTATTTGAATGAAAGACATATCCAAGAAAATCAAATGACCCCAAGATTCTGTGTAAGAGTTTCCACTGTGATTTCAGGAAAATACACTGATTTGACTTGAATCGAATATTAAAGGTCTACGTGGCATTGAATACTGGACACAACATATTTTTCTGTAGTGGTCTGTTGACCACAGCACACTGAGATGAAAGAGATGCAAAAGTAGTACATTTCTTCAACATTGAGAATAGTTACGGAATATCTTTCTTTCTATATATGGTTCTAAGAATGGTCTAAAATATATGCTTCGCTCATCTGTGCGATAGTTGAATTAAATATTTTCTTTAAATTTACCCATAAATAGTTCTTTCTTTTTCAGAAACAATTGCCCTCAAGAATGTCCGGGTTACGGTCCCAACGGCAGTGAGAACCCTAGAAACGGTTTCTTTGGAATGCGAATATGACTTGGAGGGAGAGCCCCTGTATACAGTAAAGTGGTACAAGAGCAACAAGGAATTCTACAGATACATACCGAAGGAATTGCCTAACACACAAGTATTTCCTTTTTCCGGGATAGACGTTGACGTAAGTACACATACTTGCATCTGGTGGTCTAAAAAGTCTCCGACCTAACAAGATACTCTCCTTTTAATTCTACACACTTCTCCCAGAGATGTTTTCATCTCTGAAACCCCTTCGAATAGTACTTTCCAAATAGTTTTTCTCTGCGGATTAATTGTTCACGAAGGTGATGATGAAACTCTCTGTCCTTCGAGCGCAATATTGGGATGAGGGAATGAAAAGGAATCGCTTGAGGCTAGTTCTGGTAAGTAAGGTGGATGGTCAAACAGATCAAACCATATATCGTGTATTTTCGCTATGGCAATCGCTGAGGTGTGAGACGGTGCGAAGATAATCGATTGAAATAACTACATGATTATCCCAAAAAACTGTGGCCATCACTTTCCCAGCTGAAATAACAGTTTTGCATTTTTGGAGCCGGTTCTCCCTTTGTAGTCCACTGTTTGGACTGTATTTTTGTTTCGTGCGTATAATGGTATATTCAAGTTTTATCTACAGTAATTGTCAGGGCGTCGCCAGCTTATGACTAAGGGGAATGCAAGGGGGCAATATTATGAATGATGAAAAATATGAACGCCTGGTACAGTCATAGTTATGAAACGTTACTGTTTGGAAGTATTTGCCTCGATGACGATTGTAATAAGAACGGTTCTGATATCAATATATAAAACTTCATAAGCCCTCGACAGCACAATAACTTTGAAACACAGTAATAATCATTTATTCAACAAAAATAATATTCAATGGAAACATAACCTAAGAGGATTTTTTGCAAAACTTTCAACCACTTTATCATTGAATGCATTTAGGTTTTCATTTATTATAGCTCTGTGTACACTCATCATGACGATACCATTGGAGCTATCATCTGCCATAGTGCTTCTTAGCTATGTTTTCAGTCTTCTGAGGTTGCTAAAGGATCCCTCCACTGAACAGGTCGTTCATAGTGAAACGATCAAAATTTTTAATGCTTTTTCCGTTTCGGGGAAGAACGAATTTGTTTCTTTTAGGACATCAACAACTGTAAGATTAAGCCTATCGTGCCATAATTGCCGCCAAAGTTCGATTTCATTCTTTATGTTCGGTAAATCATAAAACGGGGCAATAGATTCACAAGTTTGTTTCAGATTTTCAGTTGTCATCTTTCGCATCTGCGCCGGGTGTAACTTAGATAATGCGAATGATGGCGTGTTTTCTTCAACAAAACGTACTCCAAGGGAGGTGGTAATTGAATCCACGTATGGTATTACCTAAGACCTCTTTCAGTATTCTAATGGGCTTTCTGCTGGATGATTGCTTCTATGACGTTGTTTCCCGGTAATACGCGGCATTGATGTGATGTCCTCCTCCAGTCCGACTTTCTCCGCAACAGCAGTAGCTTCCTTTCTTCCCTAGCACTTTTCCGAGTTACACTATTTCCTTCCTGAATCTTGTCTCGCAAAGTCTGGACATATTAGGTATCAACTTTCTCTTCAAAACTGATTCCCGAAAAAAATGTATAGCATCTTTGGTGGTTCCCATGGCATTTCTAATTTAGGTATGCCGCATACAAATTATACACAACAAACGTGAATGCTGGTGAACGGCTGTTCACCAGAAATGCTGTAGAAAGAAATGCAATACACACAACACACACACGCCATACCTACCTCCTACCTACATATTTTTACACTGTTTAATGGAAAATATGATATATGGCGGCGATTTTAAAAACGAATGTCAAAATCTAAAGGTTATCCTGAATATTTCAATACTTTCTACAATATACATTGAACATTGTGAATTTATTTACGTTTTGTCATGCGATGCGGAATTTATTAATACGTAAGGAAGTCAATTGCTCGCGCTTTGGTCGCTTTGAGACTAGCTACATTTGATATCTAGGGGGGTCAACTGCCCCCCTGCTCCCCGTTGGCGACGCCCTTGAAAATACTCACTTCAACTCATTCAAACGACTTTTACATAACAACTGCGCCTCCAAAATGGAGGCATGTTGAGATTGGCAACTTTTCAGACCACCCTTTCACGAATAATTCTCTTATGTTCCTAAAAATATTTTCTTCATTACGATAGAGATTCGCCGTAACTATAAGAGAGGGCGAGTAGAAAATGCACCCTTGAAAATACTGTCTCATACGAACTCTTTAGAAAAAACCAACTCCATCAATAGTAATCTGTATCCAAAAATATCAAACAAGATGAAGTGAATCAAAAACACTTTTTCATTTTAGCTATATTCCGTTCAAATTACCTCTTGAAGTTTTTCCTGTTGAATTGTCACAATCAACAATGATTGTCAACTGTAAAATAGGCCTATTTCACTAATTTGATGTGTTCGATAGTGTAATATACAGGACGTTGCCTAAGTATTCACTTTATGCCTATATTTATTCTTTGGCTTCGTGGTTTCATTAATAACAAATAGATATTATCCACATCTATTGATACTTGAGGAGAATAAACTGTATTACAATTATTATTATTTACAGAGGTTAGATGACTAACTGTTTATCCACGAAATTTCATGTCATTTGTTTTTTATAGCTCGCCAGAAGTAACAGCAACAAATTGGTTTTGAGAAAAGTTCAGCCAGAAGTTACGGGTCGATATAAATGCGAAGTTTCATCGGATGCTCCAAATTTCTATACTGTTATTGACTCTGGATATATGTATGTCGTAGGTAAGTTTCTGTGAATATATGATACATAAAATGAATTTATTGAAATCAATAATGTTACTAATATTTACGTCGTTTATACCAGTAGTTATTGCGTAAAAAAAGTAAACAATATACTTATTTGTATTGGCACATTTTCCGTTGTTTAAAGGCACCATTTTACATTTGTCGATGTCAAAATTTTCGAAAATATCTAAAAATTGCTTGCCATGTACCGGTATCGAACAATTTCAAGCAGTCTTCGCTTATTATGTGGCCGTTTTCGAAGTCATACCAAAAAACACTAGCTTTTGTGGTCTACGAGAATGAATATGTGAAATATGTTCCTTGTAGCGATATATTATATTCCCCTGAGTTCGACCAACATACTCTCTATCGCATTTCCATGATATCACATATTTCTTTGCTGAAGGAATGAGACCAATCTGTGGAGATGAGGTTTTTTGTTGTAGACTGTGGCGAAAGTCGTCGAAGATTCACCTGAAAGTGAGATTATTTCCAAAATTCTTGTATTAGAATCAATGAAGAACACGATAGAATATATTGGTCTGTATCTGTAGAGTAGGGATGGTGAGTGTAGGCTCACAGCACTTAGGCCACATGTGAGCCATTGTACATCTTCCTAAGGAGTTGTCCTGCTAGATCATCGTCCATTCTGTCCTTTCCAGGAAGGTGAACAGGTCTCTGGGAGACATCTCTTTTATATCGGCAGGTGAAGGCCAAGACTCTCCGAACACCGATAATTCCGGATATTCGTACAGGACATCCCTGACAATTTTATCTTCCTATTCACATATTCTGCATAGAGGTGTGTCCACTAGCCATACATTGTGGAGGTGTTTCTTCAGTTGACAGTGTAGATTTTTCCTGATCACTGCAAGATATTTCTTCGGCGCCAATTTCCAGGGTCACCCAGATTGATCCTGGCAAGCATGGGGGTGACGTTTGGCTAGTTCCAAAATTGTCGAAGTCATCAGGCCGTAGGTGTCACTGGGTCCTAAAATTCTTAGTCCAGCCGTTTCCTTGGCTAAATAGTCGGCAATTCAATTACCTTTACGCATGAGGTGCCCCCAACCTACCGAGGCTTTGACTAAATCTTGGTGGTACTCTAGTACTAGCCCTGATATAACATGTTGTCTGTTAACATGTTAGTGATCTGGAGTACACTCCACATCTTGCGCCTACTTTGGTTTTTGATCCGTCTGTATATATACGTATTGCATTTGTATCATCTGACTCAGTGTTCTGTTTTATTTGTATTTTGTAGGGTTTATTAAACACAAACCTGGGTTCTGTTGATCTCTAGCTTTAGAAATATACAATTCGCATTAATATAATCTACGTGTTATACTTCTACTTCTCTCATAATGACTAAAGCTTGACGATGAATTGAAGCATTTCATTTCGAATAAAAGTTGTCTGACTGAGTTTCTTTGAAACTTTTTCTGCACTTTGCTGAGTCCGAGCTGAAATGAAATATTTGCTTTATTTCTTAATTTGACGGGAACTTCATAATTAGGGAAACGAGAAAGTGTTTATGATTGCAAAAGAAGTTCGCCTTCCAGAAATGTTCATTAGGCAGTGAAAATTATCCATGCTTAATTATGTTTCCTTTGACTTCTTTCTTACACCCTCAGCGTTATTATTTTGAACTGACATAAAATCTGTGGAAGAGGCACTTGTTCTCAATTTCTAAACAACCGTTAACAACGGTAACTTCACTACAGGATTTATTCGCTGTCTGTTGAAATGGACATGACATGATGGAGGATAGAGATAAGGCACAAGTGTTGTTCAAAAAATCAGGAAAATCAACTAATTTCAATCATTACAAGCAAATGAGGAATATGGTTACCTTAGCTGTAAAAAGAGATGAAAAGGCTTATTTTTCAAACAAACTGAGTACCTCCCAGACAAATAAAATTTAACCCACCCCCAGAAATTTTATAAATTTTGGACAAAATAATACGTGTTGAATAATACTGATACTATAAATGATCATCTCATTAACAATATTCCTAATCTCGAACCTGATGAGGATACTATCAAATATTATGAAAATAATCTGAAAAATTCAATATTCTCCTCTTTGGATTTTGAACAAGTCAATGAGACAGAAACATTTAATATAATAAAAAATTTGAAAAGCAGAGCAACAGGTACGGATGGCATTAATATTTTAACGTTACATCTTTGTACTCCATTTTTACTGTCACATGTGACACATCTTATAAATTACTGTCTGAAAAATTTTGTTTTTCCAAAAGCATGGAAACAAGCTCACATTATACCTCTGGCCCAGAATTCAAATCCTACCAACTTGAATGATATCAGACCAATTAGTATACTTCCCATTGGAGTACCACAAGGATTGAAACCTGTTCATCATGGAACATCTGATAATGCAAAACAATTGATCCATTAAAGAAATGGTGACATGCTCTGGGGGTGTCATAGGGAAAGTTAGATCAGATGTGAAAATGTCAAAATGTGTCTCCTGTGTACTATTGTTGAGGTGTTTTTTATTTTTCCTGAAAATTGTTGTTCGAAAAGTTATTCAAGGTGGATCGTTTTCCACTCAAATAATTTGTAGCTCCCGAACCATATATGTTTTATACTTTGTTGAAATTTGCTCATCTAGAGCATCTGATAATGCTGATAAACTAATCTGATTAACAATATAGGATGATCCATTTAAAAAAAAATGGAGACATGCTCTGGGAGTGCGATAAGGAAAGTAGCATCAAATGTGAATGTGTCAAAATGTGTCCCCCTGAATATTATGGTTGACGTGTTTGTTTTTCTGCAAATCATTGTACCAAAGGTTGCTCGCTTTAAATGGAATGCACTGTGTATACACATGCATACAGAGCAACTTGAATAAAGCTTGTGAAAAATATTAAACCAATTTACTTGACAATGTATCTACTATTTAACTCATTTATTATTTAATTTGAATTTCAGGTTCAATCTGTAGCGTTGAAATAATTTTGTATGTGTGAGCGATAGACCTGAGAAATATTTCCATCATTAATTAAATTTCGATACATCTTTCAATCCATCTCATCATATTTGAGTTATCTAGAAATCCAAAACGCTAAACCCAATTTACAAGATGATATCGAAAACATCGATCGGTGCAACTTTCTGTACTATATTCTTATTATCATTAATAACATACACATTGAAAGCGAAACTATATGAAAGGGAAAGTACATTGGAGTTTCTCATGAAACGACTGAGTTGAATATGTGGGTCGAATTTAGCAAAAACTGAAAGTAGCCCAATTATTTATTAGTTTTCAACTCTCCCCATGAATATAAAATTATATGGCTCAAGTGAAGATGAGTACGGAAATAATTTGAATTATTCATAGCGGCATAAACTAATATTGGATGTTTGTTTGGGTAAAGTGATAACAAAAGGTATATACAGTGCAAGTCAATAATGCTCCATACGAAATGACCCCAGTATATTGTAAATTGTTTTGATTATCAGAACAAAACCTAAGATGGACATATTGGCAATCAAATCAAATCAAATATGCTTTATTGTCCAAAGTATAAACTCGTTCACAAAGCTAATCATGAATAAATGAGTTTCAC
>WOGP01000673.1:4580-22752 GCA_015342065.1 Leptinotarsa undecemlineata | reverse complement strand
GTGTGCACACAGAACACAGAGCAATAAACTGCGGACTGCAGTGTTGCCAGAGCAGCAGTACATCATTTCTAGATGTTGTCCATGCCATTTTTATATAGGGAGGATACAAGATTATCATTTATGGAGATTTTACAAGCGACCAGTAATTGTTAAAATGGAGTAGAATTTTATAATTTGGAGTAGCGGAGTAAAAAATAATCAATAGTAGTAGATCTACTCCGATCGGAGTAGCTGTGGCAACGGAGGCTGTGTCTCCATCTCTCCCTCTCTAATTTCGATGACTTTGCTTCTCATTCAAGAGCATTCGGCCAAGCTCCTCCATTTCGAACAGTAGTGATGTGATCATTCGAATCAAAAATAATCGGTTATTCGATTATTGCAATCACTCGAGATATCAAATGTAATCATTCGAATGATTCACATCATTCGAATGTTGAATGTAACGAATCAAATTAGTAGTGAGTCGAAAACAGTATTAAAGTCTTGCGCTCCTACGCATCAGTGAAGTGCCGGCCTATATACCGACACTTGTATGTAGGATGTGATGAAATACAGGTTTAGGACTGAGAATGTTCAGGAATTTTTTGACGATAAACTTTGAATAATCACAAGTACAAACTCTTTTGAAATTCAATGGTGGCTTGTGACTGATAGAAATTTAAAATTCATGAATTCGTGTTATAGGTTAGAACTGCTGAATAATTTTCAAAGATTACTTTTAAATACTTGCCTAATCATACTCATTCAAAATATGTTTTCTTTATCGTACAGAGAATACAAAACAACTTCTGAGTTGTGATTTTTATTATTGAAACGAAATGACAGCTAACTATAGATAACAAATCAAGGCACAGCCATGCTAATCCGAATTAAACACTTCGAACAACTCTTGTTTACCGTCCATCCATATTACCTCATGTTATTTTATGTCCGTGTTACATTCACAGAATTATAACTGTAAGTTATAGTTCTGTGTTTACCGTCCAGCTTTGTTCACATAATATATAAACTTGAAACTTTTTTTGATCTACTTTGTAGACAGCTTTCTTTCTAACACTTCTAAAGCACCATGAGTTCGTGACCCTTTTAACATTGACTTCGGTTTGTCCATTTTCAAGCACAGAACATAATAATGTGCTTTTTAAATTGACCTTGTTGAGTGATGCGACCCCATGGTTGCCAACAGCGGTAAAATAATGACATTTGAAATTTGACATTTGATAATAAATAAATAACCCATCTTTCTGAGTTCCTTCTGCATTTTCATTTTTGGTAAATGTGAAACTGATTTCCAGAATATGGTCGAAAAGAGATTCACAGTCGTCTTATATGAAGTTGGAGCTCCAGAATGAAGAATCATCTATGAAGGAATATAAGATGGTGAAGAAGAAACATTCTAATGGAGCCCAATTTCTTAAACTCCAAACATTTTTGTTATTGTTGCACGTTTTCACTATCCAAGTTAGCATCTTCAGAAGTGAAATTCATATTGAACATCAATTAATAAGATGTTAATTTGGTTACTGAAACGTGTATCGAGTACGAGTATGGTGTAAGGGAAATTGAGCTCTAAGGTTTCATTAAGGGGCGAATATAGTTTGGTATGGTCTTCAACTAAAGATTATCTTATATTTGTCAAAATACCTCATTTGTTGAATATCATCATCCAATTGTTACAAACTTCTGCACCACTTCTATCAATAATAACAGCTTTGTTCCATAATACTCCACAGTGTGGAACAGGGTAGAAATTGAAAAAATAGTCAATCATAAAAATCAGAAACACAATAAAATGTGTTCTCTATCAAATATTGCTTGAATTTATTCTTGAACTTGTATTTGGAGTTGTTTAAATTACAATTATGATCAAATCCAGTTTGAAATTATGTATGAACTCGCTTGAATAGAAAAATTGATCTGATCACAAGAAACCATGCTCAACAAGCGACTCACAAACGTTAGTAACTGAAACTCAAATGAAAATGCAGTTGATTGTAAAAAATGTATTTTTGGTACCTACACAAAAACATACATACATACATGCATGTATGTAGGTGTATCTATAGTATCTTTCACAGATAAGTAATTTGTCCACAAATAGGAAGGGGGTTTTTTCTAAAACAACTTCTCCTTAAGGCTTTCTATTACATAGAAATAACTTTCACTCGAACAGATTGTATATTATTATTATTTACATATGTACCTTGAATCGGTCAGATAACATTTATAAGATTACACATCATGTATCTATGTATGTACTATACAGAAAAGTATAGTGTAATTCTTAAATATCTATATTCATTCAACCTTGGAAATCTGTATGTAATCTAGTAACCCAGACAAATGTTTTTGCAAATGACAGCTGTTCAGAGAGCTTCATCTAATAAAGACGGTTTTTGTTTCCTATTTTCAATGATTCTGTAAAGTAGAATTTCATGTCAATAACAATTCAATACCAAAATTTAACTTGACTGCTTTTCAACATGGCAACAATAATAATAAGATTCGCCTGAATGGAATGAATGTCAATGTCAAATTCAATAATAAAAACAAACTCTTTCATGAAAGAGTTTCAATCAGAATTAGAATCCGATTTGTGCATATTGCTTTGTTTTATACATCCTCACAATGTATTTGATATAATGTTTTCAGCCTTCTATAAACTATAACAATCGAAATAAAGCAGAAACTAAAAACTGACGTAACGTAAAAATTCCGTTTCAAAATCAACCTCACGCTAGTTATGAATACGTTTCAAATCATAATTCATATGACGTCACCGTTCCAACGCCAGAATGAATGTATCCAACCTTATGTTGGCTACCTTGTAGGTCGGTAAAGTAGTTTGAGCGGATGCATAGTTTGTTTTGACGTTGGTGACTTCCTTCTAGTCTTTTAGTTGTTTCATTCAGAATGGGTAAGTACTCATGACGTTAAATAAGTTAAATCTTGGATCATCACTAACAGTAAGAAAGTTTTTTAGATAAATTGTGGTCAAATATTAATCATTTTAAGCAGTGAGCAAACGAGTATTTTTTATTTTTACATTTATCCAAAGAATTTTTTGACTTTCATACATAACCTGAAATTTCTCTGAATCCAAACATGATGATAACTTTGTTAATATAAAGTGTCTGATGTGGTGTGCTGATGACCCAAACATCCCACAGCGATCTGATTATATGTTTTATCGATATACCTTCAACCTTTCTTTTTTTTTTTGAATCATGTTAAATTTCTCTTAACATATTTTAGGTATCAGCCGAGATCATTGGCATAAACGAAGATCAACCGGAGGCAAAAGGAAGCCTCTGCGTAAGAAGAGGAAGTTTGAATTAGGTCGTCCCGCAGCTAGTACTAAACTAGGACCTCGCAGGGTCCACTATGTTCGTACTAGAGGTGGTAATTTGAAATATAGGGCTCTAAGGCTCGACACTGGAAATTTTGCCTGGGGTAGTGAAGGAACTGCGAGAAAAACCCGTATTATTGATGTTGTCTACAATGCAAGCAACAATGAGTTGGTGCGTACCAAAACATTAGTGAAGAATGCAATAGTCGTTGTAGATGCCACTCCATTCAGAATGTGGTATGAGAATCATTACATCCTGCCTTTGGGTCGCAAGAAGGGAGCCAAACTGGTGAGTACCTCATTTTATATGACTAATTATTTTTGTTCTTGCTCTTGACTCTCTTCAGTGTGTAATTAAATTATGGCAGTGTTGTTTCAGTCCACTAACAGTAATATCAGCTAATACAGATAACTATTGGAACTTAGTTGGGTAAATTTTTGTTTTGAGGGCATCCGTTGATTTTGAAAAGATTTTTGTGTGTACTTACGTATTTTGATGCGTAGATTTCGAATCTGAAAGAAAAAATTGGTTTTCTCTGTTATTTACAAAGCTACGGTCCTTCAAATTTCAAAAAAGGGCGACTTTTCAGCCTTCTTTTTCACAAAATAAACTGTTTAAAAACACATTTATTCACTAGGTCACCTTTACACCTTATTCGTCCTTCTTTGACACTTTTCACTTTAATAATCAACATTTTTCTTATAAAAAACAATTTAAAAACGAATGCTTCTCCTGGTGACATTCATCTATTTCTATGTTAGTTACTAGTGACATTTCAGAAATAAGCGGTTGGTATTTTCCGCCGCCTACTATTTCAAATTTGTAATACACCACCAAAACGATCAAAAGAACGAAGGTAAAAAACATTTGAATTACTTTAGGAATATTGACTGCATCAGTCGTACCAACCATGCCATTAACCTTAAAAAAGTAAAATACAGAGATATGTTACCAGTAAACAGCTCCCTACATTTTTTAATGATTTTATTGGAAAGATGTTGACTATTGATGTGAAAAGTGTCAAAGAAGGAGGAATAAGGTGTAAAGGTGACCTAGTGAATAAATTTTTGTTTTTAAATAGCTTATTTTGTGAAAAAGAAGGTTGAAAAGTCGCCCTTTTCTGAACTTTGAAGAGACATAATTTTGTAAATAAGGGTGAGCGCCGCTTTTTTCTTTCTGATTCGTAATCTATTCATCAAAATACGTAAGTACACTCAAAATTTTTTTCAAAATCGCCGGGTGCCCTCAAAACGAAAATTTACCTTTAGTTGAAGTGTTAACAGACGAAAAAGAGAGTCTGCATTTAACTAAATGAATATTTATATACATTCGAAAACTGATGTGGTCAATATCAAGCACACTTGTGATTTTCATAAGTAAAATGTGTGCTAGTTCACGTTTGCATTAGAAAACCAGCTCAATGAGAATTGCAATATATACTCTTGGGTTTTAAAATGTATATATAACAGCCATCTGCATGTTCATATATTTTACAACTCTTACCTTAGAAGTTTAGCACTTACATAAATCTGTCTGTCATGTTGAGGCTAGCCAGATGGTAAAACATAGTCCTGCAAACTGTTTTCATATATTGTTCTGGTTATTCGCGAGTTCCCTTAATGAAAATAATTTATTTTACCTATTCATTAGCTTCTCAGTCTATAATACCAATACCATTGTTAAAAATTCACAATTGAACATCTCAAACCAAAAAAGTAAACATAACCTATGCTCAACATTTCCTATTAACATTCAGTTATTCAATCAGCTGTTTATCTTTTGAGGATCCCCATAATCTGTAGAAATTCTTCACAAAAACGGCTCTCATTTCGGAACTTATGGTACTCCAGATAGAATATCAAGAAATGACCAGTAAAGGATGTAGAATCAGTTATTTTTATTGTCTTTTTTTAGTACAGGTGCCGGCGTGAGACATAGCCAGTGAAAAGTCTGTTATCAGTCTCTTAGATTATTAATCCTTACTATGTAAAATCACAAACAAAAGTTTCTATTTCTTTTTTCTCAATACTTTTTTTTATCATACACTGACCCCAACTTTATGTAGATACGATTTCTTCGACAGGCCATGACTCTTTCTGGTAGCTGTAGAGATATATGGATAAATACATACACATTTTGATGTGAAAAGGGATCTTAATTTTTTCCTATAAGTATTTTTTTTTTAACCTGGATGTTGCGGTTTTGTAAATTTTCCTGTAGTCGATGGATCAGATCCTGATATTTTCTGTTGTAGTTCTTGTTTAGTGATGAGTTGTAAGTTATGTTCCAATGAGACTAACAATTTCAAAGTTTGGTAGAACTGGCAGTGTGGTATGAGGGAACCAATAGTTTTACCAATGGAAAGTTATATTTGTAAGCATAGGAATATAATTAAGATTATTGGGCAGTATTCTAAGTGAATGGTATGTTCAAAATGAGTCAACTCAGAGCATAGCAAACTCTTCAAGTCTTAACCTACATTTTACATTCATTTGTAAGGGAGCATCATTTGATATCACCACTCGTCTAATACACTATTCCCATAATCATTAGTAGGCATTTTTTCCTATATTCTACAGATGGTTGGCAAAGCATACACTTGCCTAAATTAGTATAAAGTTTATAATGATGTTTTTCATGCGTGTCATCTGAATCTAATGATTAAGAACCTTTAGGGCTAATACTGAATTTACCTGCAGATCATTGTACATATTATTGTAGTTTTCATGTTCCTGACTGAGTATATGTTTTCAGACTGCCGAAGAAGAGGCTCTTTTAGCGAAGAAGCGTAGTAAGAAAGTACAAAAGAAGTACGAAACTCGTCAGAAGACCTCTAAAGTAGAACCTACTATCGAAGAGCAATTCACAACTGGAAGGTTGTTGGGTAAGGGTTTTTTTCCTGCTGAGTTTGATGTTTTTATCACTAAGCAATTTGCTTTTCATTTGAAATCATTAGGCCTTCATTCAACTTTCATTTTCATTGTTTTCTTACAACAAATCAGTTATATTTTAGAAGTTTCAAACATGTTACTAATTAGTAATAAAAGGGTCTGAAAGTATGTCTGAATAATCTGTTTCTGTTTAGAATCTGTTTTTCCGTTAACCAACATATAGATTGGTCCTTAGAAAATGGCACTGGTTTTTTACTAGTAACATTACTATTTAACTAACGATTTGAAATTTTGTTTGATAATGAAAAGAATCAACCTTTTCAAGTTTCCAAATTAATTTTAAAGGCCTGGAGGTTTCTTTGCTCTCAGACAGTCATTGAGTCTGCTGTTGAAAATATTTTGAGATCCATTGAACTTTTTCGTAAATATTGAAAAAAAAGTAGCTAGCTGTTTAGATAGAATTAATTTTTCCTAAATTCCTGTTGACAGCAAAGCAGAGAAGTTTTCATATATTTCTTCTAGGCTCACTTAAAAAAAAACAAATTACCTCCACTGAAAAAAACACTTGGTTTTTTTATTATCAGCATTAAGTTTACATTAGTTTAAAAAAACTGAAGGACTCCCTTCAAACACCAATTATGGTGTATCAGAGATTGATTTTTGTTTTAATTGGCCATCCTTATATATTAGTAAAATAATTTACTAGTATTAATGAATGAAAAATATTACTTCTCACAACTATTATAACGGGTTACCTTAGTTTCATGATTAGTGTATTCCCAAGGGAAATGAATTATTCTATGATGTTTAAACTTAGCGAGTTCACATTTCAAAGCCTGTTTTCGTTTTGAATATGGCTTGTGGACAATGATCAGCTAGTCATAGTTACTCTGAGATTACTACCAATAGAATTTTAGATAACTTTCATTGATTTCTTTTTTATTGATTTTTTTTTAATTTCCAGCTTGCTTGGCGTCTCGACCAGGACAGTGTGGAAGGGCAGATGGATACATTTTAGAAGGAAAAGAACTAGAGTTCTACATCAGGAAAATTAAATCTAAGAAAGCAAAGTAAATTGTTATGAGGTGACAATAAAAAGTTGACATCTATATTTTTTTTCTTTGTTGATTTTATTTAACAATTTCGAAACTAGATATTTTGGAGCAGCCAAAAAATCAGATACTTATAAATGTTTCCAAAGATTCATTCCACCCATAGTTGATGCAACAAAAGGGTACTTTGAAGATTTCCGAATTTCCTGTTCTCCTTGGATTCACATTTAACGTTCGACAAGTTCTGGGGAATTGATGTTACCATTGACTAATTTTATGAATTAGTGTAAGATCTGATTCTAATATTCTGAGGCAATTAAGAATGTCCAATATAATTTTATAGTCATATTCACCCATATGATATCCCAGTTTATATGCAGCGTACCTTGAAAATTTATTTTGAACACTTTCAAGCATATCAATATCCACATGATATGAAGGAGTTATATTCCATTATTGATCTAACAATTGAATAATATATACTGTTTATTGAAGTGAGAGATAATTCGTTTGCAGGTCTAAGATCTAACATTTTTTGTGCTTTAGAAGTAATATTTGCAATATGGGGTTTAAATGACTTTTTTGGGTCGAGGGTGATTCCTAAATCTCTGATTGTGTTTGTTGTTTTCAGTTCCAATTGATTGATTTTAAATGGTCAGTTAATGGGATTTTTGTTTAGGAAAAAAGTAAATTTTTGACATTTGTCTATATTTAATTGCAGTATATTTATATCACACCAGCGAACAAAGTTAGATAAATTGTACTGTAATAATTCTGTATCAGTTGAGTAATGAATAACTTTAAACATATTCAGGTCATAAGCAAACAAAAGGAACTTGTAAAGAATAACATTTTTCAAGTCATTTACAAATTGGTTGAAAAGCGATGGCCCTAAATGAGGACCCTGTAGTACACCCGATGAAACTGTGATTGAGGAAGATACTGAGATACCATATTTTTACAAATTGCACTCTGCCGGCTAGATCATTTTTAATCCATTCCAGAATGTTTTCTTGAATACCCAAAGCGTTTAGTTTATGCAACAACAAATTGTGGTTTACTCAGTCAAATGCCTTTGAAAAGTCTGTGTAAATAGAGTCCACCTGGTGTCTATTTTCGAAGGCATTTATCATACAGTGTTGATAAATGAGCAGATTTGTGCTGGTAGATCTACCACTACTGAATTCATGTTGTTGATTAATCAGTAGGTATAAGTCTACAATCCCATGTTAGCTTTTTTGTATAGACTGTATTAACAATTTTGGTAACTATGGTTGATTACAGACTACTCGATAATTTTTTATATCATTATGTTGTCTTTATCAGCTTCTAATGAACTGAAGAAAATAAAATTCCAACAGGATAATGATGCTTCATCACAAATGAGCATAAGTTACAACTCGTACTGTGATGGTTTTGAACAGTAGCCGGTTACTTTGACATGGGTGGTTCGCTCCACTCAATCGGTCACTGTGTGAACCGGTGGTTCAAAACGCGAGGCCAGGCGATGGATTTCCACTTCCTATCGCCCTACCTGTACTAGGAATCACATGTTAAAAAGTAAAACCTCGTTAGTCCTTTGCTTTTGAAAGTTATCTTTCATTAGGGGAGCGACAGCTGCTTAATGAACAAAAGATTACACAGAACAACTGCAAAACAAACAAGTCAAAATTTTCCGCATATACTTTTATTATCAGAACACTGGTTGAAGGAAGGTGAACCAAAAAATATATCAGTATACCCTGTCTGTTGAAAACATGAGGTGAATTTTCATTTTTACCAAATATTTATTTATCAATTTCTTTGTTCTCCACGTTAAAGTAATACCCTCAGATATAATACACTCCTGCCAGCGTTTTTTCCAATCTTCGAAGCAGTTCTAAAATGCACTTTTTGGTATGTCTTCGAGCTTTCTCAGCGATTCGGTTTTTATCTCCTTAATCGTCGCGAAATGCCGTTCTTCAATCTTGGGAATAGAAAAAAGTCACAGGGGGACAAATCTGGCGAATGAAGTGGCTGAGGCATGATTACAGTGTTGTTTATGGTAAAAAATCAAGAACAAGCAATGACAGAGTGAGAAGGTGCATTATCGTGATGAAAAAGCCATCAATTGTTTTTCTAATATATCGGAGGTTTTCTTCGTATTGCTTCTCGAAAGCGTCGCTTAAATTCAAGATAATACTCCTTATTGACAAAAACTCCTGAAGCACTACGCCACGTTAATCGAAGAAACAAACAGTGAGCAAAACCTTGACATTTGATCGAGCTTGGCATACTTTTTTGGTCTTGGATCTCCTGGGCTCTTCCGTTGTAACGTCACCAGTTAATATGTGTGATTGATGATCCAATATCAAAAATCGTAGTCGAACCATTGAAACCGAATCTTAAAACGAAAACGTAATTTCATATGCTGATGACCCTGTTGATGATTATTCGGTAGAATGTGTAGATATAGATAATCGTTGGTATTGTTTCGTATGCCCAAGCGAACAAATGTTAAGCATGAGGTCAGTAGCCGGTAGGTTCGACGTGGGTGCTTTGTTCACTCATTCAATCAACTTGTGTAAGTCGGTGTGGTTCAAGCGTCAGGCTGAACGATCGATTTTCACTTGCTATCATCCAACCCGTGTTAGGAAGCAAACGTTAATGAAAGATAATACCTCGTTATTAGTCCTTAGCTCGCAAGGTTTCAGCTTCTGAGGGTTGTCGTTCGTAGGGGTGCGACAGCTTGTTAACGGAAAAACATAAATATATTATGAAACTGTATTTCACCAGATATGTGGTGAATGGACCAATCAAGATGAATGCCATTAATGTGAAGATTCATGATTGAAAATTGATGATGATTGAAAGTAATGAAACTGACTGTGATTCAATTATATGTGCCATTAGAATATTATTGATCCCTTGGTTTTAGATAGAAACGTTTTCTAATATGTCTGTTTTTTGTTGATAATTTTTATTTAGAAAATTCCCTGAAAACTGTTTTGGTAGTGCCTAAATTAAGTAATAATTGATAAGAAATAGGCATCGTTAATGTTTGCTATTACTTTAATTAAACAAATTTGATTATTAGAACTGTCTTTCACTATTTATGTTATACAAATAGATATGGTTACGTGTTCCTATCAATTTAGTCTACTCTTGCGTTAGGGAGATTTGAACCACATAACTATTTTTAATAGTGTCCAAGTTTCGGCAAAAAAACGGGTTTCGATTTAGTCACAGAACACCCTAACTACACGTGACTCGAGACTTACTTTGTGATTTACTTTGTTTATTACATAAATATTAAGTACCTATTGTAATATTAGGTAACAACTTTAATAAGTGATTTTATGTTTAATATTTTTGAAAAATAATCAATAATATTCAAAAGAAGGATCTACACCTACTCAAATAAACACCTCACCTATTTTAAGTATGTTCAAGATGTAATTAATATTTTAAATAAGGGTTTTGTTGTGTTGATTATCAATAAGAAAAAATATCGAAGACTGCATAACGTTTTGATTAAAAAATAAAAAAATAAAGACTGTCTGATTATAATAACGTTTTCTTTATTTTTTCCTCAAAACATAATACTTGTAAGGAAGTTTCGGTTTCTGCCAAAACTGAGACCGTTGCCAAAATTCGTTTTCGGTTTCGGTCGTAAAAACCAGTTTCAGTCGGACACTAATTTTTAAATTAAGGTAAATATAATTGAAATTATTTGATTAGCGAAAACGTTTATAGTTCAAAATGGTACCTGCATACTAATGCTTTGTATAAATTTTTGAGCTATTAAAATACAGGCTTTATTAACATTGTTATGCGGCTCAAAGTAAAACGGGGTTCAACACTCCCTACGAAACTTCAAAGTTACCGCCCTTTTAACATGGCGACGCGCTTATCACATTATGAAAAGGCTTATAAACGTTCACGAGATATGAAAGCTTACATCTATTCGTCGTACATAAAAAAACTTGTCAAATAAATGTCAAAGTCACACATGAATTCCAGCCATGAAATTATTTCTCCTGATTACAACATTGCTCACGAATATAATTACTATGATATTTTTAACGTACAATTTAGCAGAGCCTCTGATCCTCAATTTTTTGATAATGGGTTTACAACTACTTTTCTTAGGATTATTTTTGGTGAGTATAATACATTCATACCCATCGTATGAAAAAAAATACATATTTGGAGGTGTTTCATTGAACCTTGAATCGTAAATAACTAGTAGGAATAATTATTGAGACAAAATTGTTGACTTTACAATAGTTATTTTTAATTTTATTTTATATTATTTTTTGAAACGTTCGAAAATGATGTAGATGCATTGTGAAATTGCTGGAACTAATTTAACGTTGCCTTTGACAGAAATTATATTTGCTATACTCATCTACATTCGTTTCAAATGCATTAATTTCGAAATATGTAAGTAATAAAAAATTCACTAAAGAATTCATCGAAATTTTTCAGTACTTATATCGCGAATAGGATTTATACTTATACAACTAGGAAGCATACCAGTGGAAAATGTCTACAGAATAATATTCTACAACTTCTTTGAAATAGCCAATGTTATTCTGTCATATATTCTGATTGGATTTGTTTTTTCATTCGGAAGACTGAGCCTTAAGGGATGGATAGGTTATTCAAGCAGTTTTTCAAATAGTTTGGATGAGGCCGGTGTTGGTAAGTACTTCATTGAAACTTAATGTATTTTTATTTTTCAGTGAGCAATCGAAAAAACTTATTTTTCTAGGGCCATATGGCCATTACATATCAAATTAATGTAATAATAACTCTAAGTTTCATAGCAGAAACCTGTAATTTTACATGCAGTTTACACTAGACAAAAACTTCTTGTAATCGTTGTTTTCAAAATGGATTTTTCCATCAGTCATTCAAAACTATTTTCCAGGTATTTCAGCTTGCTTGATTGGAACCGCGCAAATATCAAGTTTTCTGGTAGGACGAATTCACCTGATGGCTTCTATCATAACAACTTTTTTATATTGTGCTTTCTACGAACCTTTACTTCTGCACTGGATCTGGAACGAAAACGGATGGATGAATAAGTGGGCCCTGTTGGGAAAAAGGGTTTCGTTGAAAGATCACGCTGGCGATTTGGTTGTTCATTTGTCTAGCAGTATAATTGGATTGATAGGTACGAAATGTGACTATTATGATAGAAACTTGGTAAAATCAAATTGTCATGTTCAACTAAAGATTATTTTTCAAATGACAACTATTATTCAATAAAAACTTTCCGTACTGGTCTACTGCACTAAGGGAAGCAAAGACCTTACAAAAAGAAAAGACGAAGAAAAAGAAGAACTTTCCGAAATACGGGTTTTTTGATGAATCTACCAATACTAATTCATTTCTGATTGAGTCAACAAATTTAACAAAATTAAGTAATAATTTCTGCGATACACTTGAATAATTTGAAAGAACAATATCCAGATTTAACGAACATTTCACTGGAATACTAACTATCGACAGCTTTTCAACAGTAGACCTTTTCTTTTAACAAATCCCCCAAGTCGACTTGCACTTCGCGATTGTTCTAGATGCCGCGTCTTCCTTCGATAGACTTCTAGCGACTTCTCTCTCGGTTTCGAGATACTTCGATTACCATATATAAACACTACCCACACGCACACTACGGAGTCTAGTTGACAGGGCGATACGAAGTGATGATGAGGCGGTGAAGATTTGAATATTGGTTTGATGTTTCAGTTAAAGTGTTTGGTTGTATTGTCAGTGCAGCAGTGGAATACATATAAGTTCAACTGTATAGTGTAGTCAATTATTGGCAAACCGACGGGGAAAACGTAACAATATAATCTTATTTTGAATCCTTCCAGTACCATTACATTCTACAAAAAAAAATTTGTACATGTTTTCACAGAATATTCAATAAAATGCTTAGAATTATATGAAATTAACTCAAAATCGTAGTATGAGCCCGGGTTTTTACTATGTACTATGGTTTCTGACCATGCTGGTCCTTCTTATCTTGGACACAGTATATAATGACTTCTTCCCTTTTCGCAGGAGCTTTATTTCTGGGCAGAAGATTAATTAAACTGAAAGATATCGATGAACATTCTTTGGGACGAGAACATTCCGGAAACACGATCGTCGGCTATGTTTTCATTATTTTTGGTTACATTGCATTTAGTTTACCCACCCCATCGTACTTGTCTTTGAGAGTACCTTTCAACTACACCGGAATGATCGTTATAAACAATATTGTTGCTCTAGCTGTGGGTAAGTCTTCTCTTTTTTTTCTATGCTAGTGTGTTATCTAAGCTACAATATAGGATTTTGATATGGTGATATGGCACATAAAAGAAGTTCAAAGTGTCCAAAGAAAAATTTTGAAATGTTTATATTCAATATCTTCGAACATTTACTCCAGAGAAACGAATAGTGTACCTACTCATTTATTAATAATTCAATATACGAGATCTGTTGGAAAAATATGGTGGCTGTTCAAATTTCGCGGGCTACATACATTGGATTAGCGATTTTTTATTTTTTTATTTTGGTACACTCGTACGTTAGTGAGTGGGAAAGATATATGTCCGACGTAATCGAGGATAGAATGAGTATCGGAGAGATTCATTTGGAAGATAACGTTATAAAAATAATTGTATGATAATAATGATGAATAAAAAATTGGATTAAACAAAAAATATGGCGGCGGGCATTGAGTGGAGTACACAAGGTGTGTACAAAAATAAAAATAAACATTGCCTCAATGTGTGTACAAGGTGTGGAAAAATACATCAATTGAGAAAAAGCATGACAGTTTAAGCAGGCTCCAATGTTTCAATGTGCGATCCCTCAATATGTACCGGGCATTTCGAAAATGAACCATTCAAGAAAAAAACATGTTGGTTTAACGATAGTGTAGTATTTCAACGTGCGATCTCAATGAAAAACATATTTATATTCAAAATTGTCAGGGAGTAATGTGTTGTAGAGTTAACGTTCGAAAATGGGTGGCAATGAGGGAACAGTATTCAGCAATGACATTCCAAAATACTTTGTTTTACATGGGTTTCGACCGTTTCCAATGCATTTATTTGTTTTTGTGATTGAATACGTGTTATTTGTCAAATATTAGGTGAAAAATGCGAGGGGATCAAGGAAAACACGCGGAAAGAGGAGAAGTAAGAAATGATTTCAAAATGTTTTCGTATATCGCTTTCGTAAAAGCGCAAAATTGTTCTCACTTCAACGAGACAGACCACCTATCTAAACTCACTAGTCACGTGGTCACAGTGACCATCGACGGCTGAAAATTTATTCATAGGAATTAAAATCAAAAACTTATCGGTTTGAGAACTGAATCGAGAAAAGTATACAGTGTGGATCATTCGAAGCGTACCATTATTTGTCATTTATAGTGTTTTTTTAACCAAGTCGGCATCATCAGGTGATGACGAATAGACACCTGTCATTTATAATTCATGATCTCTCGATGCGCGTTTGAAAAGCTTATCAAACAATTCACAAAAATAGAATACGATAAAGCGTTCATTTTTGTCACGAAAACTCGCATAAAAATTTCACGATAATATATGCGTTGAAACGATCATTTTGGACGCTTCAACCGCATCGAAAAAATTCATTTTTAAACCACATTTTTTTCTAAAAACCCATATAGTTCACTATATATCTAAAATGATATGAGTCTACTCCATTGCCCGAAGACGCCAACTTGGTTATTGATTAAAAGCGAGTCGAAAGACTGTTGTAGTTCTGGTGGTTATAAACAACCACTGACATTTTTGCATTTTATTCAAATTTAAAAATTGTCTATTCAATTACAGGAATCTTGATAATCAGCGTGCTGCACCTCCTTATCTTCAGAAAAATCTTCAGCTACTGGATAATACTCAGATGCATTCAGGGTGGTATTGCTGGAATAATTTCGGTGGCGGCAGGAGTGGATATATTTAGCCCCTTTGAATGTGTCGCAATAGCTGCGGTATCTTCGTTTTTCTTTTTCTTCTTCTCGATACTAATACATAATACTGCCTTGGAAGATTACTGCAACCTCACGGCTTCCCATTTAGTCTGTTCATTTTTGGGAATCTTGGCATGTCCCCTTTTAGCCCATAAGGAAAATTTTGGCGTTTCTGCAAGAAAATTCCACATTTTGTGGCAGTTTATTTGTGTAATAATTGTGATATCTATCACAATTACATTTGCATGGCTCCTATTCCTTTTCTTTTCACTCACTAAGATTTTGAGGAGCAAAAGAGAGGCGATGAACCATCAAAGAGCCGTTGTGGTACAAAAATATTTGCCGAAGAGGGGATTTATGGAAAGACTTTTCATGATCGACAGTCAAACCCAACATATCGCGCCCGGAGACAAAAATAGACAAAGTTTTTTGGAACATGATGTTTTGAAGAAAGAAGTCCAACCAAAAACAGAACAAAAAAAAGAAAACATGAGGAATTTTGAAAGAACGACGTTCCGGAATATTGTTATCGATCCTATCAAGAATTTTCCTTTAGAACCAAAAATTGACAACTTTGGTAATCAGAATGAGGACATCAGTATCAAACAGAATCAGTATAATATAAAACATTCATATAAAATTCCCTTAGGTACCTTGAAAGAAAATTTAATTCAAGATATTTCCTCTTCTTTCAACTGAGTTGTCTTTGTGTTTTGTATCATAATTTATGGAATATTTATGCATTCATGTTGAATTGAAATATTCTTTTGACCTCAAATATCGACGAGATACCTGGAAAAAATGAAATAATAATTAAACGTTGAAATGCTCTAAGTATTTTTCTTCAACGCAAAAATTGTGAGACTATTGTGTTTATATTGAATCACGCAGAACACTAACGATTGTTCTATGATGTTTTCTGTGTTTCAAACCTTCCAAAATCTGAAAAATATAATATATGAATATAGATCAACAGAGAATCTGGTCTCAAGTGTAATAAAGAAAAAATTAAAGAAGTAAATAATACACACACTACATAAAAAGTTATAGTGAAAGGCGAAGTTCAATTTTCGCAGCTATGCAAGTAACTGCTAAAATGTTCTTTCAGTTTAGCAGTTACTTCAGCAGTAACTTGTATTCATAAATTTCAACTACGAATGAAACCAATCGGAAACCGTGAGAGATTCAAAGTCGGTTGAATTAGAAAAAAAATTCATTTAAACTTGCCTTTTAAAATTTACATAAAGGGGAACGTTCCTCCTGACGAAAATCAAGCAGTTTTCATAAAAGAGCTCTAAAACAACGCATTTTAAATTTATCATTTCAACCTTTTTCTTTTGTTCTGTTTACTTATGTTCCGAGTTCCGAGACATTCTGTGACATATGACATTTTGTGCACCTAACCTATCTTCCTCTATATAAATAAATAACAAAACAACTGTTTGTATGTGGCTTGTGGAGGTGGTATTGAGCTATAATTTTTATTTTGCCTTAATTGTTGATTTATAAAAATAATTTTCCTTTTTTAAAGTAGGACATTTGAAACATCATTTTGAATACTTATCGAAGTGAATTTGAAAAACTCAACTTCATTTTGTTCAAACTTACATTTGCTGTATTAACCCGAATTGAGGAACATTTCTCATTGTTAATGTTGTACTAAAAGCACTGATGCGCTGCACGCTTTGCCATTAATGTTATTGAAAATAACCTTATTTTGTAGATAACACTCATTTGGAGAAAAACCGTCTCAGGAGAATCATTTCACTAAAAACCGTTCTCCAAATGAAAAAGTTTTTGAAAAGTGTAGTTTGAGATATATTATATAGGAACTAGTTGTTGTCCGCGGCTTCACCCGCATAGAATTTAAGTATTAAGTTTCATGATAGACCATTTTAAACAAATAGTTACGATATTTTTTGTCAACCCAAAACTTCAGGTTCCAACTTCAAAACTGACTAAATTTAATACAACTTTCGAACCCTTATTTTCTCCTTTTGGGGTGGAAATGCCTGATTCCCTTTCTTGATGCTTATTGATGTTATACAAAGAACCTACCTGCATATTTCAAGAATATAGGTTCAGTAGCTTCGACTGTAATATAAAAGCGGACAAAAGCTGGTAACTTTTATTTTTTTTACTGTGAAAATATAATACAGACTATACCTGATAGTTAAGGTAAATCAATTTTATTATCTGAATAACGAAAAATTTCAACAAGAATATTACTTTCAAAATACAGATATTAAAGACATAATGTTGAAATATATGAACAGTGAACCTAAATGACTGACACAATATTTTATTGTGTGTGTGTGTTGAAATCTATCGTGTCTTGACATGAGACCGCAGTCACCCGACTTACTCGACGCGGATAGATACATTAAATGTACGTCGCGTATTCTTTTCGATTTCAATAGAATGATATTTCAATTCGAAATGAAAATGTTGCAATGATACCGATATCATATACACTGTCATCCCCAAAGTACGCACCATATGGGAAACTTATTTATTATGGGTTTTTCGGCAAAAAGTTATTCTTGATAAAAGTTTGTGCATCCCCTAAAACCGAACATGCACCAACAAAATACAGTAAAACATATGTAATATACGTATGTTTGATTAAATATTTGATTTTGAGACAAGAGTAAAGTAATCTTATTTTGAAAAATTTCGGGATATGTTAATCAAAAAAGTTGTTGAGCAATATAAAATGCATCTAGATTTGAAGTTATGGCCATCTAAGGAAGTTTTATTTTTTACCCATTTTTTTTATTGGGCAACATCCTGTATAAGACAGTTTATTTTTAAAACCTGTAGTATAACCAATTTCACAACTATGGTGTTAACCACGGTCAATTTTTTTGAAGAGTAAAATGATTTTCAAAGTTTTCGGTG
>WOGP01000672.1:0-21900 GCA_015342065.1 Leptinotarsa undecemlineata | reverse complement strand
TTGGTTTGGTATTGTCGGCGACCATCTCATTGGGCCTCACTTCCTTCCACCTAGTCTTAATGGAGAAGAATACCGAAGATTTTCAGAATTCATTTTACCTGGGCTTTTAGAAAAAATTCTAGTCATGGAAAGATTCAATATGTGGTACATGCACGATGGTGCTCCACCACTCAGTATAGTGAAGAGGATTTACGGAATAAAATCATTAATTCATGTGATATAATTAATAATACGCCAGGTATTTTCAGTCTAGATGTTAATGTTCTTTAATATTTGTTGTTATTGTTACATGATTAGTGATGAAAAATTGTTAAAATGATAATTTCCAAAAGAAACATTTTAATTCCCCATATCATTTCTTGTGAGGTTCAGGGATATGCAATTAGGTAGACTTTTTTTTATAAACTAAGCAAGAGACAAAAATGTTGTATTTCTAATTGCCTAATCCAAAGTAATAATAAAAATTGCACAAAAGTCAGTGGCGTAAATTTTTAAGTCAAAAATAATCGTTCAAATCCCGCTCGAGACGCCATTGGACTTAATAAATTGAATCGCGATCAGGCTGAATCAGCTCCTCAAGGTTATAAATATCGTTGCCAAATTACAACAAAATTAGGTAGAGGATGTTTGAGATATTTACGAATTTTTTTTTTTATTTTAACACCCTGTATCTTGAGAACGAAGGATAAGCGGACCCATGTTTATATGAACATTTAGTCTTGAAATCACTTAAAGAATCGTCTGTTGAATTTATGCTACATACTTAATTAACACCCTGTATACTGATGTCTGAAAGAGACGTAGTAACTCGTCCAACACAAGTTTTCTCAATAAAGGTGACTGGACCCTCACAAGGGTTCCTTGCCTTGCTACCAGGACTATTCCTTTTATAATGTTCATGTGGAAAAATCGTGTATGTACTGCAAGTGCATATTCTGCCATTTCCATAACCCGATATGAAGCTGTTTCCGTCGACATACCTGAACTGTACACATCTTGCAGTAATACGTTCCTAATATGACTGTCAAATAATTTTTACGAATTTTCAATTCTAATGGCATGTGTTCATTGGTTAGTCTCAAAACGTCCACCGAATCTTCCATATTTCAGTTTCCATATATCAGGATCACATCCAGTTTCTGAATTAGAACTGTAATTTTTTTTGCAGCATTACTGAATGAATTCCAGCTGTTTGTGGCGATTTATGAGTTGTAAATGAAATTAAATATTCTCTAAATCTTGCCAGGAGCTGATTCATCCTCCTTTTTTTTTTGGACAAAACGCACAAGCAGTACAGGAAAATCATTGACGCGCTCTCAGAGCGGTGCTTATGCAAAAGTAGCGATTCCCATTGAATTTGAATCCATTTGGAGAAACGTTCTCAGGAAGTTTATTTCACATAAACGCCGATCTCCAAATGAGGAAGTTCTTAAACAGTGTAGTTCTAGGTGTACTGAATTGAACTTCAAAACGATGAGTATAGCCACAATCTGTCGCGTATTTCTGATATGTACCACTCTAGGTGGAATCAAATGTTCGAAGTCACTTGAATACCTCCCGTGAATATCTATAGACGAGAGACAAATCACCAACCTTTCTTTGATGTTCCAGGCTATTAAATTTGCACGTGATGTTATCGTCTCGAAACAGGCGGATAACTCTTTTCTGGATGGAATTCTGCAACTTCAGGGCCTTCAGTTCATAATTAACAAATGACCCTGTTTTGTGATTTCTGACCTGGAGAAGTATATCCAATATTACTGTTGAATACTCTTGGAATGTTAACTTGGAGAGCCAAACATGCATTGAAAAAAATGTTCACAGAGAAAGTACCGAAAGCTGCAGTGCAATTTACTAATGAAGTATGTCCTGTAATGAAAAGGCTGACGTGAAGGAGATTTTCGTTCTTCAGTAACTTTGAACCGCCACTGAATGATAACACACAGCTAACCCCCAAAACCCCCATCCGTTAATATGGCACGTAACTAGTGAATTTCATTGAGCCCAGTAGGTTCCATACTCGTTAATTCCACATTACCGAATCAGTCAAAATAATCCTGTAACTAATTTCCTGTATTTGTTTCAACTTTGTATGTTGGGACCGAATAAATCATGCATATTACCGTAAAGGCTTTCGGAAAACGCAGTCATGTGTAGAATTAATTGATAAAGTGCCGCTCTTTATTATATTTCATCCCTATATCATTTATTTCTGTAATTAATATCATCATCATTACATTTTATATGCTGGTTTGGACTATTCGAATGGGACGGTTATTTACTGTTCCATGATGGCCTTTGTATGACTTCATGAAAATTGACGATCACTAACACGTATATTGTTATTTTGAATTTTCCATCTGGTTGTTGCAAATTCAAATTATCTCTCTAATGTGATACATCATGAACCCTGTACTGATTTCAATTCAATAATTGTTTCAGAATATGAAACTCATTCTGAACGATTTTTGAACGAAGGTAATAAAAATGATTAATTCAACTACCCCACATCACCTTTGGAATAAGAATAGAAGATAAAGCAGTATAACTCAGCAGTTCACATTCTGGAATCTAATATAAATTAAAATTTGTTGTAGAACGTTGTCAATGTGAAAAATTTCGGAATTGTAATTTTGACCTGTAACATCCAAGGTTTGATTGTGTTAACCGCAGAATACTGCGGCGGCAATTGCTGAAAACTGGCTGAAATGGTTTGAATCCTACCTTACAGGACGTAGACAGTTTGTTAAAACCAATAGTTGCTCAAGTACAGAGAACGTGAAACCAGGAGTACCCTAAGGATCGATCTTAGGACTCATTCTTTTTCATACATTCTTGTGACATAGTATAAATCAACAGAATTTATATGAAAGCATCTGTAATGACCTCAGCGAAATTAAATAATGGTGCGAAGCAAATCTACTGTCATTCAACACTAAATAAACTATTATAATCACTTTCAAGTGCAATCTACCAAAAATTCATATTGCAAGTACAGTAGTGGAAAATAAGATCTCTACAAAATTCTTGGAAATCAATATCGATGAGTGTCTAAAATTTGAAGAACATTTTGCACTCAGTATAGTATTGAAGGAACTAGTATTTCACACAGCAAAAAATGTATATTATGCCCTCATAGACTCTCACTTAAGGTATGATATAGCATTTTGGGGTGTATGCAGTAATCAGCTGTTTCAATCAGTTTTCATTACAGTCCTTACAAAAACGTGTTTGTGGAGCAAAGTGGAATGACAAGCTAGCCAATTGAAGGTTCATATCCCAAAAAGTAGTCAAATCAAGAACTCAATTATATATAATGGGGTGAAAATGTATAACAAGTTACCTAAAAGTTCAACAGAATCCGTCACGCTACTATCTTTTAGGAGAAATTTTAAGGCAATTCTGGTCAAAAAGGCTAACTATTCATTAAAAGAATTTTTGGGGGATAACCTCGACACATAATAATATTCATGTGTATGTATGTGTGTATATATGTTTGTATATGTATGTATGTATGTATATATGTATGTAAATATACATACATATTATTTGTAGGGTTTTTTATTTATACAAAAATTACTCGATCACAGTTTTACCCACGTACAAGTTTACACTTCAACAAAGATATTGTTTGTGTATGTGCCCATTTGTGTATATACAGGATGTAACATAAGTACGTTGAAATATTAAAATTTTTTTGTTCGCTTTTTGAAAATAACTCTTGCAACAAATAAATTATTTGCACAAAATTTGGTACCCGAATTCAATTTGCCCTAACTTTTTTGACAGTAAACTTTTGGTACTTTTCATGAAAAAACCTAATTCCCACACCTTTTTTGAGTAAAAAGTACACCTCTACAACGCTGGAGATGATCATTTTCGAAATATTTACAATTCTCTATATCGATGCATATTACTTAGCTCCTAGGACGTGAAGGGTAAGTAAGGCTAAATGATGGGTCAGTAAGGGAACATTACAAAAACTAATTATGTGGTGGATCTCGTCAAAATAAACAACTTTTTCCTATAAAATGTTCAAAATGAAGATTGATTTGTTTTCGAAATACAGATTGTTGAAATTTTTCAAACATGGTAGGTTCTTGTCATAAGTTTTTTTTGCAATTATAGTTATTTCCATCAAACTTTATACGCAGCATACCCATACAGACTTCTTCTAAATTGAGCATTATCGAACTGCTCATTCAATCCAAAGTACTATGTTATTTATTAGGAAAATAAACGTATAAAAATTAAACGAAACAACTATTACAACAATTTTTCAAAGTCACAACCCTCAACAGTAATACAAGCTTCTGCTCTCCTTATCAAATTCGCCACCCGTTGAAAAAAAGCCGGAGTGTTTCCCATCGTTTCGCAGCAAGCTATGATGCGATCCCTCAACATTTTCTCGTTTTCAATAGGGCTAGCATAAGCTAGTGATTTTAGCTTGATTGAGGTCCGGTGACCTCAGGGGCCAATGCTCAGTGCGTCCTCTTCCTATCCTTCGTTGGGGATATACTACGTCTAAACATTTCTGGCTATGACACTAAAATGAACAGGAGCTCCATCGTGCATGAACCAATGGTGATTTCGAAGATCAATAGGAACATCTTCCATAAGTTGGGGAAGCTCTTGTTTCAAAAAATGTAGGTGGGCATCTCCATTCAAACGTAAGGGGGGAAAATAGGGCCCAATTAAATAATTCCCAATTACCAAGTGGGTTACTTTCCGCCCAGATGTGGGTGTTTTGGATGTTCATTGTACCATTTCTTCAAAAATCAGCAACATTTATGAAGAGGATTTTCGATAAAATTTGGGGATGTTGTTCGACATTTCTTTGAAACCAATGAGCAAATTCGATACGTGGTTGGAAAACACGTAGCGTAAGTGCCTGGACAGGCTGAATATGATGAGGATATAATTGCTGTTTCTATAAAATGCTTGTAAACTGTCATGTGACTCACATTTAAAGTTTGACTAATTTTTCTTGTACTTGTCTCTGGATGTTCACTAATATCTTCGAGAATCGCCTCCTCCAATTCTACAATTCTTGTAGTCCGTGGCCGTCCTACTACAGAATTTGTTTCAAAGCTTCCAGATTCGACTTGAAAAGATGCGCAAATGTCGCTGCACAACGAATCACGCGATGGGGATACCTTTCTTGATAGATGAGTCTGGCCCCGCTTGAATTTTCGTCAGCCAAGCCGTATGCAAAAGCCATATCAGCCATCTCAGCATTCGTAAAGTCGGGCATGGTACCAAAAAATCACTTTATAAACTCCAAACAGTGAATTTGTCAATTAATAGTTGAAAATTTGACAGCAAACTTCTATTTTTATAAACAAACTTTCATAGCCTACTCGATTTAATTTACTTAATTTGCAAGCGGAGAATGATGAAAATTATTGCTTCCATATAGAAAATTGCAACTATCTCGCAAACGATCACCTCCAGCTTTGTTTACGAGATGTAACTTTTCTACTTGGAAAAGGTGTGGGAATTAGGTTTTTTCATGAAAAGTACCAAAAGTTTACTGTCAAAAAATTAGGGCAATCAGAAATAAATAATGACAGCGTACGCAGTGCCCTCTAAATGTTACATGAAAATTAAAAGGAAATTATGATTTCCTACGACAAAAAACCCTGGGTACCGGATTTCGTGCAAATAACTTATTTTTTGCAAGAGTTATTTTCAGAAAGCGACCAAAAAATTCAATTTCAACACCCTGTATCTCCGAAACGAATCATTTTCGGACACAAGTTCATATAGATTGTTTTTCTTAAAATTGTCTCAGGGATACGTCAATTGAATATTTTAACGTACTCATCTTACAACCTGTAAAGTATATTTATATATTTACTTAACAATTCATTAATATTTATAGTTATTTTTTATTGCAGAAAAATTGTTTGTCGACAAGATGTGTTTCTTTTGATATTAAACGTATCTCTGTCTCTCTCCCACTCTATTTCTGAATATTGGAAAAACCCTTTCATAGCATACTATTGAATCTCAATTGAATATCGAGATGGAATATCGATGTTGGAATATCGATTTTTCAAGACACTCACTTTTGACAATAGAATTTTGTAATATCCACTTTTCTCACGATCACAAGCTGCGGACATATATTTCATGTGATTTTATTCAACAAAAATCTTTATTTTCAACATAAGCCGTATGTTCGAGCATATCTTATAAACGAAATTGATATACTATTGAAGTTTTTTTTTATTTACGAATATCGTTGCATCCACCACAAGGGTTATTGGCAACATAGAAAAATAAATATATACATATATACACATACATAACATTATCATTTACAATAATATTTTGTTACATTTAACATTCGGATAAGAAAGAGAGGTTGTCTGGTACTTATGATTTGTTGTTTTCGTTGTTTGGGGATGTCTTTCCATGGTTTGATGTCATCTTTAATTTCTTTAAGTTTCATTTTAGATTTTGACCACATGGATGACCAGTGATTAGAAACCACAGTTTTCATATATGCTTTCAGGTCAACATAATGTACTCCTTCTTGTTCTTGAATGGTTTTATTGATAGTTTCACGTGCGATTTTGTCGACTCGTTCATTGCCAGAAATCCCGACATGTGATGGTACCCACATAAATTGTAGACTCCTGATGGATCTAGTCAGCAGGTGGTCAGTATATATTTTCTGTATACTTTGCAGGAAACCTAAAGAGTCTGTTAAAATTAACGTTTCCTCTATTTCTTCGTCAACATAAAATTTAATTGCTTGAAGGATTGCGAAAAGTTCACCACTATAAATGCTGCAATATTGGGACAGTTTAAAACCACTTGATGTATTCGGGCTCAGAAAGGCTGATGCTACCCCATCATTTGATTTGGAAGCATCTGTGTAGATATGTCTGTATTCTTGATATTTACTCAGTGATGAGTGGGAGTGATTGTAGAGCAGACTGGGAGTGATTTCAGATTTATTGAATTTGGTAAGGTATAAGTTGCATGATGGCAGTGCAATGAGCCAGGGAGGGGTATCTGAGGTTTTGTTGGAGAGGGTTGTTGGGAAGGCAACGTTCAACTCAGAGCTGTAATTGTTAATTCTTTGATAAAAAGGATGTGTTATTCTACTATGGGTTTCATACAGATTACGGAAGCGGTTTGAGAATGTATTATGGTAAACTGGATGCTGGTTGTTAGCCGAAACTGTTCATGCATAGGCTAGGCTCAAATACTTTCGTCGAACTTGCAACGGTGACTCTCCAGATTTACTAAGAAGACTTTCAGTAGGCGTTGTCCTGTATACCCTTAGGGCATAAGTTATGTTTGTATAACCATTATTGAATCTATCAGTATCGAACTTTTCTCACATACTCTTGTTGATTTGCGTGATCGCTCATAAAATTTTCTAAATACTTGCTTGAATAATTATTAGGATTATAAACATCCATATTCAGATCAGAAGTAATATTATCAGACATATTTAAGGAATGGGAAAATGTATTGTCTAATTCATCAAAGAAGGAAGCCATATCTGAGCTAAATTGGCGATAGATTACACCACAGATGAAGTTCACGGACGTTGTCATTTGAACTATTAACCATAACTGCTAAATTTTAGTAGATGTTTCAATGAGTTTGAATTTAAGTTTATTGGAAATATAGATGCCTTCTCCGCCCCCACGTGAACACCTATCTTTTCTTAAGAACTTATATCCGCTAATCGTAACAGCCGTAACAGATAATCGTAACAGCGTAACATCCAACCATGTCTCGCTAATACCAATAATATAACATTTATTTGTTAGGACAAAATCCTTGAATTCAGTGAATTCACCCAAAATAGAACGAACATTTAGGTGCATTATTATTATTCTTAGATTATTCTGTATCATATTTCAATAATAACTAAAGAAACAATCTGAATATCAGGTACTATTTCTGAATAGCTAAAAAGAGGGAAGAAAAAGTGACTTTTTCTGATTTGCAGCCGCTACTCTCTCCTTTATTCAAGGGTACTGTGCAAATACAGGTCTGCTCATTTCAGATAAGATTATTTTTGTGTTAGGGTTTGGGTGAATTTTGCAATGTCCTCATGGGAAACAATTGTATTTACCTTGCCTTCAATATAAATTATAAAAAGTGAGTGTGAGATATCATCGAAATAATGTGTGGCATGTAACATCGTTCAAATGCCCGCCACGGCTTCTCTGTATAAGATCCGCTATGGTTTGTGACTCATTCACATATACCTGCGACTTAAGAAACCACCACATGAAAAAGTCTAACGGGGTCATATCGCACGATCTCGGTGCCCAGTTCGCATCACCTCCACGTGAGATGACCATGTCCTCAAATCGCTCATGTAGAATATCCAAGGTGCCATCAGGTGTGTGGCACGTAGCGCCTTGTTGAAACCACATGTTTTTAGTGTCCAGATCACATAATTCAGGCCAAAAGTAGGCAGTAATTATCGACTTATATTGCTCGTTGCTGACAGTGATGGCCTGGTTAACATATTTCTCAAAGAAATATGGACCGATGACGCCACCAGCCTAAAATCCACATCAAACAGTAACTTTCTCGAGATGGGATGCTCTTGGATCTCATGTGGATTGGTATTGTCACAAGTTCGACAATTTTGTTTGTTCACGTACATATTCATCTAGAAATGGGCCTCATCACTGAAGATGATTTATCGATGAAAATTATGGTCAGTTGCCAACTGCTCCAGAGCCCATTTAGCGAACACAACCCATTGTCTATGGTCGTTTAGTTTCAGTTCTTGGGTCGGTTGAATTTTGTACGGGTGCAGGCCCAAGTCCCCCTGCAACATTCGCCAGGTTGTGGGTTACGAAAGGCCGAGTTCTTGTGAGCGACGAGAAAATGACTGCTTCGGATTCTAATGCACACTCTCACAGATAGCAGCAATGTTGTCGACAGATCTTGCGTTTCGTTGACATACTGGTGTTAATCGATCGTGAAATGGACGAAGCACTCGGTATGTTGCTCGGACAGAACATCCATTTTGAAATAATATTATTTGAACGTATTGTTCAATGCTATATCCGTCTATGGCGATTTGACAAAGTGGACTAAATAACTGACAACTGATTTGACAGATGTAGCTTTCACAAAATGGCCGTTATTAATTGTCAAAATTCTCTGTTGGAAGACCCTATATATTCCATTATTTTTGTATCCCAGAAATACGAGTTAATTATTTTGAATTGTTTCCAGTATGCTTTCCTACCTACTGAGGGCACTAGATCATAGTAACAGAATTCAGCCTAGTATAATCGATTATACCCGATTAGAATTTATCAATTGAGACCGCCAAGAACACACTTCATCTTATACCTTGTCGGAATTGAAAGCGATTCAACTGTTTGTGCAACTGAATTACTGCAACTCCGACACATTCATCTCCACCTGTCCAGCAAATAAATTGAACTATTGATTCACTGTTGTAATCGAAATACATTATATAAGAGATCGAAGTTTTCATGGCTCGAAGTAATTACGGAAAAGTTTTCTGAGATCCTCATGGTGGGATTGAACTGAAGTAAATTTATTAATACTTCGTTCGAATGGAAAAGTGAATTCCGCTGTGAAAATGGATTCACAGGTATATGTTTTCAAGTCCAGGTGAAACAATAAAGACACAGGATGAGCCTGGAGGATTCTATGAATAATAACAATGACGATTTGTCTCATGAAGACATCGTCTATGGTATTGGCAGAAAACTGAAACTATACTTTATCAAAGGTAACTAAGGATCTCAAAGGTTCATTGTTAGGTCTCGAACAGAACGCTGAAGGAAATTGCCTTAAGATAGATAGATAGATATAAGTTTATTGATCAGACACCAATTAAACATTGGATTGACTAGTTAAAATACTGTAGTTACATTTTGCTTATTGCTGAAATGAAATATAAAAATTATTAATGTCCGTAAAATATAAGAATACATGTATAAAACTATCCAATAGAATTAAAATCGTCAACAGGACTATGACACCACATCGTGAATTCCCTTATACCATAAAATGCATTTAGGAGCAGAAAATATTTTAGTTTAGACTTGAACCTAAACAGATTCGACTGGTTTTTCAGTTCATGGGGTAATGAATTGTAGAAATTCGCGCCTGCATATTTTGGGAATTTTTTATAATTGTTGTATGTGGCTAGTTCTAGTCTAAATTCATTATTTTTGCGAGTTTGCTAGTTGTTAAATTTTGAATTTGGCATGACACTGTTTTTGTGAATGTAGGTGTGAATCACAAGTTTGTGTGTTTGTGTTTTTGTAAATACTCGTGAAAGTTAAATGTTTTCTTTCTCTGAAGATATTTCTGCAGGATTCTCGATAATCCAGGCGAATTATCCTTTTTTGTGCCAAAAAGACTCTGGTACTATCGGTGACCAAACCATAAGCTTCAATGTTATAACTTATAGTCGAGTAAACCAATGCATACTACACAGAAATTATACCCTTCGCATCAAAGCAACTTATCAGATTTTTTATGGGAAGTAGTGTTTATTCAATTTGGAGCAGATCATAGTGATACAATCCTCCCATCTGAGAATGTTATCAACAATTGTACCTATTATTATCTGATTATCAATGTTCAGTTGTTCTGTGGAAAGTTTTTCCTGTTTTGGATCTTTGGAATTGAACTGCAATAGTTTTGGAATAATTTATCATCACGGTTCTTTTTACACCAATTATCAAATTGGAGAATAACGTTATTTTTTTTCTGAGTAGCTCATTTGCATCTGGGCTGGATACTATTATAGATTTATCGTCTGCGAACATAGAGACTACTAATTCATTGATGCACTAATTTTCACTATTAGCTTACGACCTTCTAGAAATAAACGGATCCATTGCGATATGCTTCCACGAAGTGCATTTATTTTTGTTACGATGAAATCAAAGTTTAGCCTGTCGAATGCACGTGACAGGTTGAAGAAAAGTCCAATAATGGATTTTTTTCTATCTAATTTTTCGTTTATCATTTGTATGAACACTATTGTTGCCGTTTCAGTGGAATGACCTTCTCATGAACCAATGTTATTTTTTATTCAGTATATCAATGTTATTCACTCCACCACCAATCTGAAAAATATTTAGAGAAGGAACAACTTAATTTTGTAGAAAATTACAATACTACGTATGAAATATCAACTTGGATATGAACAATCGCAGGTATGGTGTGTCCAAATCCAGGTAAAAAAAATAAGAACTTCATCAGACACAGGATAAGCCTGAATGTTTCTATGAATAATAACAATGACGATGTTTCTTATGAAGACAAGACATTTTCTATGGTATTGACAGAAAATTGAAACTAGCATCTCAAAAGGTTCATTGTAAAGTCTCGAATAGACTGCTGAAAGAAATCGCCTTTATCTTCCACGATATTCACTATAGCACCAATATGAAAAATCTTCCGAAAAAGAACAACTTAATTTTTTTCACACCACGACACGTGTCACTAAGTGACTATATTCAAGACGCATCATTGAGTGATGAAGTGGTATCATTTTTGGGAGTTCGGGAATATAATACTTGGCGACGAGGATTAAAACCACAAATTACAGAAATGTCATAGTAGCTTGCCGAACAAAATTGTGTATGTTGCAAATCGAAACTGTTGAAACAATGCTCTATAGCATGAAATAACATTGGAAATTGTGCAGTTTTACTGTAGAGTTTAACCAAGAGGTCTATCGGCTGATAGTCGATCTGTCGATACCATACAAAACGGAAAATAGTGGTTAGTTACGATGATATCCCGCAATTATTATAATAGAAAACGGATTATGGGTGAAGAGGGTTAGAGAAAGTGAATCTGAAACAATTAGGATTGCTGGGCATTGCGACGCTATATTGTCTTTCATCTGATTTTGAAGCAGTTTGAAAACTATATAGCTGTAGAAACTCAAAGATCACAAAACATGAATCATCTTTGATGCAAGGAAACTGTATAAAGCCGTGAAGGATGGAATCAACGCTCATATGGAAAATGATATTTGGGAACACGTTGAGAAAATAGATGTTGGTTCCAAAATTATTTTCAAGTAAAGATTCGAATTATCGAGGAACTCGATAGAAGAAATATTTTATTAGATGCTTGAATTTTTTACAGTATCTGGGAGTGAATTTCAATGGAACTTTTGTTAGTGTTATCAAATTAAGTTCTATTAGACTTTTGCTGGCACTTTCAGTTGAATAAAATCTATATATGAATCAACTCGATGAATTTCATCGTTTTCCTCATGGGTGATATGGATGAGGAAACCAGAAGAAGAAAATTCGGTTTCATTTCTTGTCGAAAATATGCTTGATAAAAGTGAAATATTCAACTCTCCCACTTTCACACAAATTCGACTTCTTTCTGGTCGACCGTTTTGACGCTGCAGCCAAACTCAGTCACCACCCATCTTAATATACTTTGATCATTCAGATGATTGGCAGAGTCTGTCAAAAAACGAATAATACTGGAGTTCTAACCCAACATCAAACCGTTATTTCCAACACATTGACAAGTGTTCCAATTACCAGGTAATCATCTTCAAAAGAAATATTTATTTTGATGATTGAAACACTTGTTGAATTGTTGAAAATAACTAGGAACAACTCTCAATGCTCTTCTCCGTATAAAGAAGATTTGTGAGAAATGGCTAGATGATATGACTATATGACTATGTAGTAGAAAAGTAAAGCTCGATAGTCTCTTACATAAAAATTCACAGTGTTTTTGCCAGGTCAGTTTTTCGTCAATGTAAACACCTAAAAATGTTATACACTTGGATGTGAGTCTAATTTATCCAGTATTTCTAATAAACATAATCATATGTTCTGTTTTGGATATATCAACTTTTAGTTTATTTGATAGGAACCATCATTCTATTTGTTCTTTTTTCTGTTTCTATTGTGGAAATCAGATTACTTGAATTTTTTCCTGAATGTATGAATGTGCTGTCATCAGATAATAGTGGAGATGAATGGGGCAGGCCATTTATAAACACAATAAAAGGCAATGGTCTCTTGGGGAATACCATAGTATATACTGATTAGAGAAGATTTTTTATTTTGAGAGAGAACGAACTGGACTCGGTTCTTTAGGTAAGATTTTATTAAGTCGATACTTCCTTAGTAAATATTGTAGTATTGAAATTTTTTGAGTATGATATCACGTTAAACGCAACCACTTTGTCAGGTCCAGGTAATTTCCATAGATAAAATAATTGATTTTGAAACCTTCGTTCACTATTTTGTCAGTCTACCAATAATCGATGTAGTTAAATGATTTTTTTCAGAAACCAAATTGTTCTTGAAGCATTCTTATCGACGTAAAACTTATATTTTTCTAATACTTCCAACTTTTGAGTACTCGATCATCACAAATGCCCGAAAAGATATCCACGATATTCAGCTTTGGTCCCAGACCCAACCAACCATTTCACTCCGTTAATTCGAAAGCCAGAAATGACTCTTCATTTAAATTGTTCAAACAAACGGAATTAGAAATTCGAGCCGCAAAAGCGAGAAAATTTGATTACGTCCAGGCAGACGCAAGTTGAGTCCCAAGAAACCGGGGCTTTCACGAAAATTCGTTCAAGCAAGTATCTCAATTTACCTCGTCGGCATTAAGTCTGAAACAGAGGAAAACATCTTATATCGGATTTCCTTCACGAAGTGTAACAAACTCGAAACCTCACTTGTTCTTTGTTACTCTTTACATAAATTGAACATAACTTTTGCTAGGGGAAATTTGGAAGACTTCGAGAGAGGAAAATCTCGATAAGTGGATTGTCAAAAGGATTGCAGACGTATAACTTGGTAAACAAATGAAACTCTGAATATTCTGTCAAAGGAATATATATTTCAGAAGGGAAATACACTCCATCTAGGAATATTAGTTGATATTATTCAATAATCGAAAACGAGGAATCTTCATTTACCTCACAAAAAATGAACCATGCCAAGACTTTAAATATACCCCACGTAAACTATAACTCATGCATTCACTTCAAGGATCTATTGGCAAAATCATGAGAGTTGGAATTTAGCCAAATCTCTCGTCAAGATGAAAAGTTAGGAAAATCTTCAATCAAACAATAAATTTCCTTGAAGGTATTTGATAATGTTTCGTGGTGTGTTTCATCAGTTAGGACTTCCATTGTCTGATGTAATATAAATTGAATTGGAATTGGAATTGAAAGGATTACCTGAAAATATAATTGTATTATACAAAAAAAAAACTGAAATTACAATGAGAGAAAATACAACTAACAATAAAAAAATAAAAAAATTGAATTATTATCACAAGATGTAAATTAAAAATTATTAACAGAAAATAAAAATTAAAAGATTCCAAGCCAAATTACTTCACGACGTTTCGATTGATAGTATCCACAACAGTCTTCGGGTGATAACTGGACTTACTGTACAACCAACCATCTTCATGTCGGCGTTTGTAAGAAGGACAAATGGTTCATAACTGATAGTGGGATGGCGACATGAATGTCCATCTCACCCCAGCCAGGTAGGCTGAAAAAATTGTTCATTTTTTAAAGGGGGCCATGAGGGCCTCTTTCAACAGAGTGTAGTGGCCTTCTTCATCCGGAGGGGTTGTCTACATCATAATCTATAGCTTTCCTGACTAACGGGTTATCGTGAGTTTCTGCTCAATCAAAAACTCGCTGATTCCTCGACTGAATGGACTGCTGAATGGAAGGCAGCTGCAAATCTCTGCTGATGGCTTCATTCCGCATGAACCACGGAGTATTCACAATCATCCGTTGTTTTGCAATCTCTTCAGAATGAAGATATTGAACGGGGCTACCTTCAATCCTTGTTTTACCGGATATAATGTGCGGGTTCCAGGTGAGCCTACGGTCTATTAGATTGCCGATGTACTTTACCCGCGCTTGCCAGTTGATCTCCCTTCCAGAGACCCCCACTTTCCAAGCCGTAGAAGATATCGTTCCTTCCATGGTTATCGTCTGAGTTTTTTATGGGTTCACTCGGATCTTCCACTCGAGTACCAGCGTTCGAGGTCGTCCACTACACGTTGCATGTAGACCATCCCGAGCTCCCGACCCATGGAAGATGAGAGGAGAGCTGTATCATCGGCGTAGAGAGACACCTTCACACGCTCGGTCCTCGGGAGGTCACTGGTGTAGAGCGAGTATGACGTAGTAGAGAGCACAGCTCCCAGGGAGAATATCTCTGTTGTCAGACAGGGAGTTCCCGAGGCAGGTCGAACACGTCTAGTTTATGTAGAAGGCCTTAGTGCGATAGTCGGTCGAAGGCCTTCGAGATATCTAAAAAGACAACGTGAACGTTACGGTTGTTGTTTAGCTCTTGAATGGTGTTTTCGACTAGTCTCAGGGCTTGTAACTCGGTGGAGTGTGTTCTCCAGAATCCGAAATGTTCGTTAGGCAGAACATTTCGGTGCTCAACTTCTTCGTTGATCCTTTGCGGAACGATTCTTTCAGCCAGCTCAGCCGCCCACGGAAGCAGATTGATCGGACGATAGTTTTGTGGGAACAGCAAGTTCTGACTCTGTTTTGGGAGCATTACAACAATTGCATGCTTCTACTTTCTGGGAAAGTATCTGAGGGCCAACGAACGGTTTATTATATCAAGAAGGTTCTCGATGCAGATGTTTGGAGCTTCTTGAGGTTCTATAGGTTATTGAATCGACCCTCAAAGCTTGAAATCTTACTATTCATAGGTCATTCCCTCTTTCACCTATATCCTTTTCCCTCTCACAGCTTCATCGGTTTTAGCGGGAGCTGACCGGCTGGCGGGAGTTGGTCGTTTTCATAAAAGATTTCCATACGTAGTGTATCTCTACGCTAGCTTGACTAAATGCGTTGTTGGACCATATACATGCGACTTCTTTGAATTTTCTCTTATACCATTGTTTCTCCTCGTGGATGATTTCAGCTTGATATATGGTTCTCAAAATAGCATTTGCGATACTCCAGAGGTAGTTGTGTGGTAGTATATACAACTCAATTGGAAGAAAAATATTTGGTTTTTTCGTTGAAAACTCAAATCAACCTCCTTTTTGAATTCGATAACATATACAGCACAATCTTCTAAAATGCGAGTTCGGTCGATTATGCCCTGGATTTACAGTTCAAATCTCTTAGGATCTGAATCCGCAATAAATATTCGTTATTCTGCTTTAATCGCTTGCTATTGTTGTAGTGAGTGGTCGGGATTATACCATATTCAGTAGATCTGACTTGTTTTCATTCAGTACGAATATTTGCGAAAATTGCAGAACTGGAAATCCTGGCGTAGCAGAACTAGGCCTATTTCTACACCAGAAAAACAGAAACTGAGTTTTCGACGTAAATTGCCTCAACTTCATTGAAAGATGCTTATAAATTCTGGTAATTTGGATAAAATATTTTGGATGATATTTTTTTGGAAGGATGAAGGTTTATGATTTAATTTTCGTTATTGATTCAACTAGGTTGCAATTTCGAACCACATTTTCCAGCAGGAATGTAATTCCTGGGTAATTACAAAAATTATTCATCACTAATGTGATAGAAACAATCTTCAGAAGAAGAAAGGAGAAAAGCAGGGAATTACATTCTCTCAAAAAAACATTTCGTAGTCCTGGCAATATCGTCGGAGCAGAATTCGAAACCTCTTGTGAGAAACGGATCTATTGAAAACACTTTCTCTTCACCAGAACAAAAATGCTAACTGTCAATGTGTGTTTGGAGATGACTCTTAGACTGAATCGTAGACTGAAACCAATTCCTAGACTAAGATTCTGTCTTAATCATCTCCAGATGATACTAACTTGGTTAGCGAATTATGCGTCGTGGAACAACATTTTTCTTCTGATGAGGAGAACGTGTTCTCAATAGATTCATTTCACACCAGAGGTTCCGAATCCTACTCATCGAAGTCCAATGGTATTGCCAAAATTACGAAATGTTCTTCCTAGGGTATGTCATGCCATACTTTCTTTGTTCCTTCTTCTGGAGTTTGATTTTTTTACATCAGTAGTGAATACATTTTTGTAAATTCCCTGATGTTGGATTTCTTCTGGAAATGTTGTTTTGAGGTCTCAGCCTCCATAGGACCAGACTCACACCAGTTGCCAAGACTACTTTGTTGCTGAAGATGCCCACCGTAGATGAATACGTAGCGTTTAGATGGATCGTCAAGCGTATTTCCAAAAATGGCAAGAGAAATCTTCCATATAACTATAGACCAGTCGCTTTGCTATCAGCGATATAAAAAATCATGGAGAAAGCCGTAAACCACCACATCATTGAATATTTTGAAGGCTTCAACATTTTGAGCGATCATCAATATGGCTTTCGGAAACAAAGACAACCAGGCGATTTTTTGTCGTATGTCACCCATATTTGGAATACCGCAATAGAGAAACATGGAGAGTCAAAAGCTGTTGCCATTGATATTTCTAAAACCTTTTACCTTGTGTGGCATGAGGGTTTGCTAGCCAAACTTCGAAGCTATAACTGGCCGGATCATTTTTGTGTATGGCTCTCCAGCTTCTGGAAAGAACGTTTCCTGCAAGTGGTCGTCGATGGATATTTCTCGAATACTTTTACCATCAATGTTGGTGTTCCTCAGGAATCCATATTATCTCCAATCCTCTTTTTATTGCATACTGACGACTTATTGGGAAAAACCAAGGATCCAATTGCTTTACTGACGACAGCATAATTGTCTGGTCATTTCATTTGGATTCCAGGACATCGGCTGCACATCTTCACCAGCAGCAGGATATTGCATATGTCAATGATTATCTAAAAGTGATATCGAATCGGGGTGAGAGTAACCAGGTTGAATTCAATGACACGAAACCCCAGACACGGTTTTCTCCGGAAAGTGAAATGTATCCGAACTGGATATAATAATGTGAGGGCAAAAAATTTCTGTTTATACTTCGATAAGTTTGTTGGTGGTTGAAATGGACAACAATATGTTTTGACACAATCATGTCGCTGGAATTGCTCAAGCTACTTCTCAAAAGTTCGAAAACACCATTCAGAATCATAAAACTGTACATACCTCAGGAACTTTTGATGCTTTGTAAAGATCAGACGAGACCTTCTTTCAGAATCAGAAAACTGTACACACCTCAGCCACTTTTGATGCTCCATAAAGCTATAATGAGACTTCTTTTGTAGTGCTTATGTTTGGTCCTCAAAAAAATCCTACCAAAGCTTTGAAGGCCGGATAGCACCGGATAGTTTATACATTTTCAGCATCAAGCAAAAGACAGTGTTCGATGGAATTTCATGTGATACGGTGTCCAATTTGACACCTGCATCAGTTACTGAGGTATTTATACATGAGCCTGAATAACAAATATCATAATAGTAGCATTGTTATTTCACACCTACAACTGGTAGCATCGGACTGAATCTCGTTTTCTGATTTGGTAGGGCACTCAGTTCACAAATGAGTTTGAAATAATCTAATCTCCTGCATACACGGACAATTCTAATTTTCAGTGTAATGAAAATAATTAATTGAATTGAAGTTATGATTTCGCTTCGTCTCACAAGAACGACGAGTAATTTTTATAAATACGTATTTTCTTAGCTTTGAAGCTCGAGCTCGAGAAGTTTGCCATGTAAAAATGAAACTAATAAAAAATTACATTTTTAAATGTACCGGTTGACTAAAAAATCGAAAACTAGGCCACAGAGTTTATCGCAAACCTACTGATACTGTTACCAAACCATCATCTGGGGCAAAAAATCGCTCTATGATTCGCCTAATTCATGAACCGTAACGGAAAACTGATTGAACGTTACAATATTAGGAACATTAAAAAACCAACTAATTAATCACGCAACACTATTAAATCGACCAAGGACATCCAACGGTGTTTGGAAGATTTTCTGTTCCTGTGGCCCAGCTAACATTGGAACTGGGTAGCATCAACATCAGGATTAAAGAACACAAGCATAGCTGTCGCCTCATATATTTGGAAAAATCCACAATAGCAGAAGATGTGCTAATAGAAACACATCACGTGATAAAGTATGAAGAATCTGCTGTCCTGTCTAATTCAACGTATAACAGACTCGACTTCAAAGGGTGGCTATTGAGATCAGTAAGCATTCCAACGATTTCAACAGAAAAGTAGGAGGTATACGAGTTGGCAGAACAAGATTAACAGAACGTGGTATTCAGTATTCAAAGAGTTCAGGAATACAACTCTGATCGACATACCACCAACAAGACACCTGTCAACAACATGGATGAATCACAACAACCTAGTGACTGTACGAACCAATCAGAATAACCCAGCAGAAGTGTGAACCAATAAGGAGTCAGAATTTACATGGACACCCCACTATCACCCCTTTCACAATCCCCACCATTCCTGTCACCCTCTGATATTATAAATTTGGATGAACACACAGCTCGCCAGTCAGCTGTTGTATCACCTCCAGTTCGGTTCTCCTGGTATTCGATTGTCACATTGATTTACCTAAGCAAGAAAAGAATATAATCCCAGTTGTACAGAAAATCTCAATTCTAAATTCTCAAAAGTTTTCAGCAATTGATTGTGAATAATGGAAGAGAAGATTTTCTATCATATAGAAAGGAACTCTGTTGAAAACACGGGGTTCTGTCAAAATCTATTTCGTCATTTAATTTATTTAATTTATGAGTCACCTCTTGTGACTCATAAATGTGACTCTTTGATCTGGAATCCACCTACAAAATACTTCGTTTATGCCAAATGTAACCAATATAAATATTATCGAAATTAGTTATATTTGGCCAGTTAAACTGGGCAGAAAGATCAATGTTTATATCCTGAGTGCCTGAAATTCAATCTGTTGAAATATGTGTAAATCCATAACTATTGAAATTTTGTGATACAATTGGCTTGAGGAATGATGAAATTATCATATTTTCAAAACCGGAATTTTAAAAATTTCGAAATTACAATCGATTGAGGTCGGTGTTTGGGGAATATGTATTGAGATCATTTTGAGAAAAAGAAAACAATTATATGAACTTATGGAATTGGGTTCCAAAATCCAAATTTCAGTCGTTGAAATTTCGCCTCATCTGAAATTTATAAAAGTTTTCGAAAGAAATAACTGTCCAAAATTTTTCTGGAATAGGTAGTCTCTTCAAGTTGTGACAATAAAATACTAAGGTAAACCGTTGATCATACTCGAGTAGAGAAACAGTATGGTGTCTGGTATGTTGACCGGTAAGGGAAACAATACAATTCATCTTCAAAGACCAGCAAATTGGAAATACAGAAAAATCTACATGGTGCCACAACATGGTGCCTCACAAATGGTCTAAGTAAACTCTATGGACGCTGCCTATTCTCAGACAGTTTCGTCGTTTTGTGGGGAATATCACCAATGTAAGATAATAAAAGGCATCTCGGGCATTGTGAAACAAGGTGAAGTAGCAAGAAACAAATATTTAATAGGAATATGACTTTCCACCCTGTATTTCAGCACATCCGTTATAACTAGCAAATGCGCCCGGTGGGAGCGAATTTACTCCTCTAATTATACCTCCTTGGGGATGAGTGAGAGGGTAACCTCAAACTACTAATGTGCGTTTTCATTCGGTATTTACATTATTCATGACCATACCTCTAATAGGGTGGAATACTTGGAGCAGAAACGTATTTATTACTACAAACTGACATTGTGAACGGCAAACAATGAAATATCTAGAAGAAAACTTATTTATAAAAATCTGAAACTATTGAGAATCATATGCAGTTGATTGTTTCAAATTGATGCAGAAAACTTATGAATTCAGGCATGAAGTAAATCGAAAGCGGAACCCAAAAACAAAATATTCATCATACTACAACAGATATCATTGTTTCGATTTGTGAAAGGTCTCATCAGTGCTACCATGAACAACAAATGCATTTTTAGTTATCTTTGAACAGGTCTGTATCTGTGTAGGCAAGATCAAGTAAATCTTTTTTTATCATCACAAAAATCTATAGTAAATGAATGAACTCCAGTATAAAACCTATCTAAAGGAAAAAACGCCTTGTACAGCTCTCAAAGGTTGTCTTCTGCAAAGTTAAACTTCGGCATGGACCTCCAACGAGATTTGTTTTCTGCTTATTTACAATATATAGCCAAAAGTTAGTTATTTTGCCATACAATCGTACTTATTGAAGCCCTATCGATGCAATTCTGGCAAAAAGAAAACAATTTAAAAATGTTCACCATTTTGAATTTTCAGTTGCTCAGATTCAGATTTATTATACTGCAAAAGACTGTTTCTCTTTAAGAATCTGTTTAAAATCTGTTTAAAATCAATTTTTCTGTTTATCAGCTGTCGCCCCCATACGAACGACAACTCTTAGAAGTTGAGAAAGTTGTGGGAGCTAAGGACTAACGAGTTCTTACCTTTTAACGTGTGATTCCTAACACTGTTACTGTTCTAAAGAACCTGAAGTCGAGGCTATTTACAAAGGGACCGAAACAGCATTGAACAAGCAAATTTTTCGTTATATGTGAAAATGTTTCCATGTTTCTACTTTTTTTGTATTTTTTCACCACGACCTGACGTTTTCCTTTTTTTCACTCCTATAAAGTTATCACTATGATTTTTATATTTTTCGGAACGTGAAAATAGACAACCCTGAAAAAAGGTCGACAAATAAGTGCGTTTTCACACACAAAAAACACGAACCCCATAGGCTATTGATTATGCTTGAAATCGCACCTATTTTGGTCAAGTCGTATGGATTATGTCTACTTTTCATATTAAGAGCCCTATGGAGTGGCAGCGCCATATTGAAAATCGCGAAAACACTTTATGAAGAAATGAGATGTTACATAAAAAATATGTATAGGGGAAAGTTATTGATAATGTAACG
>WOGP01000671.1:0-22763 GCA_015342065.1 Leptinotarsa undecemlineata | reverse complement strand
ATGGCAAGAAGATTTATGGCAGACTCTTCCAGGATTGGCACCCTTCAAGGCGGTTATTCACCTTTCGAAGAAGCTTGATACCAAACATTTGTTGGACTACAGTGGGGATGAACTACGATGTCTAACAGACCTTCTTACAGGTCACTGTCATCTGAATCATCTATATTTGGAAAATGATGAAATAGCAGAGCACATACTTTGTGTCTGCCCCGCTGGGGACCGAATCAGGTTCGGCAGAGACGAACTCTTACCATCTGACCTAAAAGACCAGTAATCATACAAACTAATCGGCTGTGTTAAGAAGCTGGCTTCGTTAATCGGCTTCGTTAAGAAGCTAGATTTATTTTGTCGAGTGTGAATAGGTGTGAGCCACAGTAAACCCTTGCGGGTTGCGGTAGAGAGTCGAACAGACCCACTCACTTTTGACCTGATCTAATCCAACCTATGTTTTCAACACTTAAAAATTTATGATTCTTCGAAACATTAAAATGACATCTTATCGTAATTAACTAAAGTGAAATTTGATTTTTTCAGCGTTTCTTTGCAAACTTTTGAAACGAATATTAAATGCCGATTACTGAGGAATGGCTGCTTTGATTTACAAATATAAAAGAGTGTCAGCAAGATAATTGAAATACCTATGTAACAAGATGCCTGTTTCCATAAAAAAGTACTGAAAATGGTATCTTTTTTATCCTGGATGACCTTGATGTCTTGTCCCGTTCATACGGTACGCGCACTGTTCAGACGTTTATATGACACTATATGACATTGAATAAGTGTCAGTACAATAGAAATTATTACATACAATGAAGTTTCGAAAATGTAAAATATGCTTTATTGAATGAATTGCAACAACAAATTTAGAAATATATTTCACTCTAACAAAAATTAATAATTTTCAATTCTTGCAATTCAAAAAGATAAAATGAAGATTATTAATTTAGGATGTTTTTGACGACTATGTTATAAGTTTTTCCTAACCTAACCTAAACTAACCTAACTTTTTTTTTGTGAGGGGGAGAAAGACCTTCGAAAGACCGGGACCGACTCCTCGGCCGACTGGTGTGACTTTAGCCAGTAAAACTCCCCTCTTCGCCACGATTGAACCAACTGGAATCGCCAGTGTGTGACATTCGTCAGTTGGTTCTGGCAATGCTAAAGTTTCCTTGTCAACAAAAAGAAAGAATCGTTCAGTTGTTTCCTTGACGAGATCGTTCATCCCTCTCCTTGGATGAATGTATTACCTCGATTAACTTACAGATTTTGTTCCATTTCTCTCGCGACTCGCTCATTAGCCCAATGATGTTTCCCACCGTGAAAACTAACCTAAACTAACCTAACCTAACCTAACCTGGAGCGGAATTTTAGCTACTCTCACAACACTTGTTGCTATGTTTGCTGTTGTCTTCTCAGCTCAGCTTGTAACCTAACCTAACCTAACCTTACCTAACCTAACCTAAAAATGACAGAAGAAAATAACAATAAATATAGAGAAATTCCAAAAAGCTGAAATCATAGTCAATGGGATGGATTGGATGTTGTCGTGACTGTGAATAATACAGTGCGACAGTATTACGGTTAGAACTTCATTACTGGAATGCTAGATGACGTTAAAGTAGCTAGATTTCGAGATTTTTTTGACAAACAATTTTTTTTTATCTTACATAAAAAATATTTTTTTCATATAAAAATTATCCTATGTTACTTCTAATACCTCCAAGAATATGTGTACAAAATTTCATGATGATCGGTTGAGTAGTTTTCGCATGAAACCGTAAAAAACAAACTTACATTCGCATTTATAATATTAGTAGGGATTATATATCGAAGAATCAATTCCAGAAATCAAGTCATCAATTATGATACACCCCGTATATATAACATTATGAAAATTCTTTCCACCAATGAGTTTTGAAAATTCTTTCCTCCATCGTCTCTAAGAATCAGGGAAGCTACACAAGGCCTAACATCTCCTTTGACTAACGACAAGCTTAGGCGTTTCCACTAACTTAACATCTCATTTGCCTTGCGGCCTGCCTCTCATTAGGTAAACGCCAGGCAGCGTCCTTCTCTGGCTCATGGGTTCTCTGTTAATTACTCTTTGGATGGGATTAGGCATGCGAGAGGTTGTGACAGTGCTCGTGTTAAGCAGGTAATGCATTTGCTAGTTTAATTTTATTCATTTGTTGCTGAAGAGGTATATGTCACTTGCAATTTGGCGGAAAGAAACGTACAGAGTGGCCAAATTGGACAGTTTTCAAGAGAAACTCATGTTTTCAAACTAGATAGATGAAAACTGATGGCTGGGTCAAATTTTATGACAAACTTAATGGTGAAATTCGCTCATAGATATCTATTATCGTTTCTGAGTTACAGCATGTTTTTCGAAAAAGTGCATTTTCGAAAAGTTGCTGTAACTTTTTTCCTGTCAAAAATTTCTTGTTTCCATGCAAACATTTTCAAAGCTCTTTTCACGTAGAAATAATTCAATGGTGTAGAATACACTTTTCAAATGAGATATTTCAATAGTTATTGACGGAAAACTTTTTTTATGAAGCACCCTGCATATCCCTGCAAATTTCAATAAAACACAAAATTACCTTTCTGAAAATTTAGCATACTTGATGTTTTGCTAGTCATTTTCAAAATACTGAGCTTTTAGGTTTTTTCATGTAGACTTTGAAACGCACATTTTGGATCAAGTTGGCTTTGAACGAAGCGTCCATAAATAATGCAAATCTTCACTGGTAGCTGTCAAATTTTTATTCAAGCTGTAAAAACACTCTTCAATTAGTAGTTTTTGTTCAATTTTCAAACACTTTCGCAATGAGGGATGGAACTACGTGGAAAACAGCAAGCAATTTATATCACGAGATGTATCCAAAGAGAAGACAACCTTTTAAAGACATTTTCGCAATATTACGACACAACCTAATTGATGGTGGTCAATTTGAAAAGAAACAGACAAAATTATATGAATGAAATAGGGATAAGGAGCTGTTGAAAATAATCCCTAAACGTCAACGCGAAATTTGAAAATATGAACAGGCCTACCAAGAACTAACGTCAGAAGGATTTAAAAAAAAATTATAATAAATACTGCAAGTGGTAAAAAACATAGAAAGTTTCAATTCTCTTTCCTTCATAAATTCAAGCCATGCAAAACCAGAAGAGTTCATCAACTCAGATCAGAAGATTTTGAACACAGCATGGCCTTTTGCCAGTGGTTTCTGGAACCAAGTGCGTGATTTTTCGTTAAATTGTATTTGGACAGACGAAGCTTATGTGAGCAGTACCGGCATTTTCAACAGCTACAACTCTTATACTTGGGCACAACAAAATCCTCATTATATTGTGTAGCAGGTGTTTTCAGGGATACAATTATCGGCTGGTTCATTTATAATGGCACCTCACAGGGGTATTTAGAATTTTTAAGGTAAAATATTGAACCGCTTGTTGTTGAATTGCCACTAATGAATCTAAAAAATATATAATTTCAACAAAACAGGGCTTGGCCTTACAATACAATACTGTTGTAACCAATTTTTTGGCTGCAAATTTTGGTAATACTTGGATAGCCAACCAAGGACCCAATCGTTTGCTGGCCAGGTCACCAGACCTAAAGCCTATGGACTTTTACCTCTGAGAAAGGTTAAAAGACCTCATGTCGGAAGCGGCAGTGATGCAAAGTTTTGCCTCTCTGACTCCTATTGAACTAATTAATTTGTCAAAAAACGTTCAGAAAATGTTTTACCTGTGTATAGGAGAAGTTGGTAGACATTTCAAACACCCTCTCTGAAGAAATATATTTCATTGTTTGTTCTTTATAATAATTATTATTATTCTTCAAGTTTCATTTATAAGTAGTGGATATAGTATATATTGTTATCAGTTTTATTGAAACTATACGTTTAAATTACTGCTGTTTTGAGCTTTCTCAACATTTGTTACCTACTTCTGAACAATTTCTTTCTGTTTTACCGTCGCGTCGTCCAAAGCATTCTCAATCAAAGTGTGCGTTTCCATGTCTACATGAGAAAACCTGAACGTTGTATATTTTAAAGATAACTCTAGCAAAACATCAAGCGTGCTACATTTTTGGAAAGGTAATTTTAACCTCTTTTGAAACATGCAGGAACATACAGAAAAATAAGTTTTTTACACCTTTGCGTTCTACGCAAAAATGTGGTTAGGAAATGTTTTCGTAGAAACAAGAAAAACATTATTTTCTTTCATCATCTTTCAACACACAATACTCGTACATGCACAGGTATATAATTTTTAATATTGTCACTGTTTTACATATTTTAAAGTAATTCAGCTTAATAATTTTTGAACCTTCAGATTCTGTTGAATATTTTAATCTGTAATTGTTATCCTATCCTCGTCTAGAGATTTGAGTTTCTTGAAACCATCAATGTTGCCAGTAATAAGCCTTCAGTATCCTCATATTGTTTATATTGGGGGTAACACTGTTATTTCAACATTGCAAGTGACATATAGTTCCTTCACATGAATGACTATTTTTATAGATCTTACATTGATGTAATTAAGTCATATTGACTAATATGCATGTTCTAGACTAATTAATAGAATTTATTCTACACTCTTATTTTGAAGCATGCTTAGCCAGCTAACAAATTTCTAGTTCCATTTAGAAATTGAGAGTTGTGATAAATGAATGAATAGAAAGGACCTCATTATGCCACATATAATGCCTCTTTTGAAAGGAACGTCCTGTATAATCAATAATTCCTACACATATGCATCAGGTAATGAAAAAAACTTCACAAATTGTATAAAATCGTTTCATTTTTATTTTGATATGGATTCATGAGTTTGTACAAAACAGTTCTTTGAAAATCTCAAACACGTTGAGAACTTTTCAATGGCCTAGATTTGGCACGACACCACTGAAATCCGCACCCCCCATATAAGACGTTTTTTCAATGAGAAATATAACTGAAATTTGACTTTGCAGTTAGTGTTTCTTGGAAAAATGTCCAATTGAACAATATTTGCACATTCACTCCTGCCATCTACACACGATGTACTCAACCCACTATTTAAAACTATGCTTAGGGCAACAGTGATCTACAGCTGGGTATTGACATCTCCACCTAAGAGATGGCGCATTAAATTGCTACTCTGAGATGGGTTCAGGATCAACTGTCTGAAACATTATGCTGGGCCCACTAGCTCTCTTGATTTGTTGGACGTCATCTGTTAGTTTTAGTGTCTTGAGTAATGGTAACCATTTGGATTGAAAGTAAACTAATTTTCTCCTAACTATCCTCGTGTATAGATGGCGCTCGAATGAATTTTGTAGTCTGAACGATTTCACGTTTTGTACAAAGATGGCAGGAAAGAAATCGATGAAATGATTCAAGTTCTGTGCAGTTCGAGATGAAGAGAGACAGAACAAATGCTTTGCTGGTCAGTTAACAGGTGGCATATGAATACCTATATTCATATGAATTATTGAATTTTGAAGTATATGAATCTGCTGAAGTGCAGAATTGAAAAGTTCACCACGAACAGTTACTGCATAATAAAAACCATTGAAGAGTTCAATTAGTCGGTAACTGATAATCATAAATTGTGCTCACAAATTGAATAATAAACTTTTAAAAAATGTCCATATTTAGTTTTTTAGATGGTTGGCGTTTTGGAAAATATTCTTTTTTGAAAACCCAAAAAATTGATTAGTGAACAATGGGGGCCGTTGATTTTTTTTGGTTTTGAAAATGGAAGAAGATTGTTTTCGAAACGTCAACCATCTAAACTAAGAATAAAAATTTCATATTTTCAATTGATTGTTAAATTTGTAAACGAAATTTATGAATGGGAAAAGTTACTGACTAATATTGGACTCAGTGGTTTGTGTTATGCAGTAATTGAACTTTTTAATTTTGATTACGATATATGACATAGTTGAGATATTAAGGTGATTTTCAATGTTAGTTTTCAAAATAAATAAATTTTAACTTTTTGGCAACTTTTTTGAAATTTGTAAAAACGTTTATATACAAGTTAGAGCTGGTAAGTCATGACCATTTTCAGAAGGTATTATTGTTCATAGTAATTATTCTGGAGTATGTATTAATAAAACAGCAAACAAAGAAAGGAAAAATTCAGCAGTGATAGCGATGTCGTGAAAAGTGGGGAAAATCATGACATTTTGGAAGAAATTAGGCCTCCTTATACTTTTTCTGACCTCCAATTGACATATTTATATTCTGGAATCTTCAAGAGACCAACAAAAACCATAAAAATGTGATGGTGAATGATTTTGTAGTAACAAAGTTCGAATGAAGCAGATTTTAGGTGCGAATAATTGAAGATTTTTTCATGATATTTCTTCAATTCAATGACTTATAATTTTTTTTAAAAGAAAGTAATGTCATTTAGGCGCTATGACAAAAAAAATCACTCTCCGTGGTAATATTAAAATAATTTCCACATTATGAATTCTGCAATGCATTTTATGCTGCAGTAATCAACTGAAGGTAATCAGTTGATTATGATTGATTCTCGGTCAACACGTAAAAAACATTCCGATGTGTGGGGAAATATTTTTGTTGAACTTTTTTAATTCATATCAGCTCTTCTGGCGTGTTTCTTCAATAAGAAAGTGTTTCATTCATTTACAGTTCTGAAAAGAATGATTTTCTTCAGTTTGATTATTTTTAATGAATTGAATATTATTTATTGTATTCTTTTAAGTCGATTTTTCCTTTTACATATTTTCTGGCTAAAAATCAAATATGCTCAAATGTCGAATACGCTAAATGTTTTTCTTAGGTGTCTAGTTCTCCATTGAATATTCATATTTTCCTCCTTGTTTATGATCTCATTTTAAAAGTATTACGGTACTTATATGAATTCTTGTGCAAATTAATCGAATAATATTGCTTTCTCAGAGCACAGATTCCATAGAAGAGCTAAACTCTGTACATTCCGCCGAAACAAATAACCTAGGATCCAACAGCGAATTGCCGCTAGACGATAACGACAAAGTAAACGCCGATGAAAACTGGACGGACATCAATCTAAATGAAGATGGCGACACCAAAGAAGAAGAAAGAAATATCCAGAATATGTCACATTCCCACTCAGCATTGGACATGGAAGGCAATCTAGCTTCAGAAAGAGGAGAGAAGCACCATCCAGAAATTTCAGTTGTGAGAGTTCCAGATGGAGTTATCCAAGCCCCAGCTCAAATGCGGCCTGACGACTTGCCAGTGAACAACTTGGTGGACCACATATCTATACCAACGCCGTCTAGGGAAGCTTCTCTGACGCAGAAGTTGGAAATGGCTCTGGGGTCTGTTTGTCCCTTGCTCAGGGAGATTATGGTGGACTTTGCGCCTTTCCTATCTAAAACCCTTGTGGGTTCCCACGGCCAAGAATTGCTGATGGAGGGCAAAGGTCTCACCACGTTCAAAAATAGCAACTCCGTAGTTGAACTGGTGATGTTACTTTGTTCTCAGGAGTGGCAGAACTCTCTTCAGAAACATGCGGGTCTAGCTTTCATCGAACTCATAAATGAGGGGAGGCTGCTTTCTCATGCGATGAAGGATCACATCGTACGCGTTGCGAATGAGGCGGAGTTCATTTTGAACAGGATGAGAGCCGATGATGTTTTGAAACATGCCGATTTTGAGGTAAGTTTATTTTCAGAAGTTGACTTAGACAGAAGTCAAACTTATTTATGAAGTACATTCTTCTTCTGTGTTGAATGTAAAGATTTTTTGGTTTGTTTCATGTATTTTTATACCATTTTTATTATAGCTACAGTACATATAATAAGAAGCTTCACTACGAACTTTGTAGTTGTGTTCAACTTTCGAAGGTATAGCGAATCGAATATTCTATTTGTTTCCTACTCAGTAGTGATGTTTTTTGTTAATAATCGGCATCCGTAGAATAATCGGAACTACTTAGACCAAAGAAACGTGAACACGAATGATATTGACAGTGTCAACAATTTGGGCAAATAATCTTTGATTTCGTCTTCCACTATACTCTGTACCAAAGATTCCTTCGTTTGATATGAAAGAATCCCATTTCTTAGAATGGGATTCCATATTCGAACATAATTTTTCAACCCCATACTTTGAAAATGAATGAAATGGGACTTACAAAACATTAGTTCATCCACGTTGATGAAGTTAAAGTGATAAACAGATAACGAAGGCACGAAAACAAACAAAAATAGGGCTCTATCAGCATGAAAGTTGTACAAACACAGATATATTAATAATGAATGATCTATGTATATGAAATGGATATGAAATCAAACTTCATTCATGAAATCAATTGCAAGAATTGTTTGGAATGGTATATAGGACAAACGGGACATTACCTGAAGAACAGGTTGCCTGAGCATGAAAAGATGCAAAGAGAAAATAAGTACAGTTTTGATTTTGCAAATACCACTTTTTTCAAATGTTCAATCTCATTAGATAACTTGCTCTTCAATGAGATGATCCACATTTGTTGAATCGCATTCCTCAACGTTTTGTTCCAAAGAAGTTTTCATCATCCTTTGTACTCTACAATTCACAAAAATGATAAAAACAAAAACGTTCAATCATTAGAGTTGAAAAATCTGGGAAATTGCAATATTTATTGACATGTATATTGTTTCTCTGTGAAATTATTTTATTGTAGATCCTTGAAGATGGATTTGATGAAGTCTGAAACGTCGTCAAAATAGAATTATTCATCTAAACATTTTTTATCTTTTTCCAAAAAAAAAATTTATACAAAAATTGATATTGTGATGGCTGACATACTATAGTTGAACGAGGATGAACTCTAAGGATCAGCGTTAGATTCAACTAACCTTACGCGTATATTCATGAAATTCAGTCTCTTATACTCTACGTACGTATACATGCAAAGCTGTATAGCTATTTCGTTATACGTGAATCCTATTAAAGAATATGCCAAAACCGTACATGTTGAATATAAGATTATTTTGGAAAAGGAAGAAATGATTAAGCAACCGATAGAGTCAACTTTCTTTCATAATTTGTAATGATAATCTTGATAAAGATATAACAAAACAGGCTTTCAGTAATTATGAACGATTTATAGTGATTCACATTTTTTTTTATGACGGAAATTACTAGTTGGGTTTTACAAATGCAATTTCTTTGTTAAAATTATTCTAATTCCTAATAATTTTTTTTAGTCCCAGTGTGCTCAAACCTTATTAGATCGCAAAGAAGAAGAAAGAATGTGCGACCATTTGATAACATCCGCTAGAAGAAGGGATAACGTTACGGCCAGTAGGCTTCTCGAGAAAGTTCGTAATATTATGTCCAACAAACATGGCGCATGGGGATACATGGACTCCTCAGAACCTAGATTGAACGAGTTCTGGAAACTGGACGCTTGGGAGGACGACGCCAGAAGAAGAAAGCGATTCGTGCACAACCCGTTAGGCACAACTCACCCTGAGGCAAGTCTCAAAGCAGCAATCGAACACGGAGCTCCCGAAGACGCGATTTTGCAGGTATGAAATATTATTATTCTTGTTATCAACCAATTATTCAGTTACATTTCAATATAACATATTTTTGTTACAAGCATTCAATTGACTCGGCCAGCTAGTATGTTAGTTATTGTGGGACGAATTTTGAAAGTTAACCTCAATCCGATTGTGAAATTTCACGTACATTTTTGGTTCTTGTGCAGTAATATGCCGCCATTCTAAATTCAATATGTTGGGCATCACAAAATGGAGATCCACATCATAGGTTACCCCTATGATGTGGATAGCAAATGAAAATATACTAGTGAAAAATATATTTTTGAAGCTACAATGTTAATTTACTGGAAAGAATGCGCTCTGGATGGACCGCATCCGAAACGTCTAATTTTCCATGACTTTGGCACATAAATCAGGCCAAATTTGATCGATGGCATGGGATCTGTTTGCTTTGAGGACCGCTGTGGTTTGTGACTTATTCAATACACCTGCGACTTGGGAGAACAACACAAGAAAAAGTCTAATGGGGTCAAATCGCACGATGTTGGTTGCCAGTTCACATCACCTCCACGTTAGATGGCCATGCCTTCAAATCGCTCGTGCAGAATATATATGGCATATGTGGTCACGTACGCCTATTAGATATCGTAGTTCATCCCTACTGTAGTCCAACAATGATTGGTATCAAGTTTCGAAGGGTAACTAAACGCTTTGGATTGAGCCAATCTTAGAAGATTTTTCCAGAAGTCCATACATGTTCTTGCCATCCAGGTGTTCAATGTTTGGCAAAGCCTAAAGCTATGCCAATGACAGGTTCTGGTCCAATGAAACTGCTTGCAACACCCTTCTTTGCAAAAAAAAATCAGCAGCTTCATTGCCTTCCAGGCCAGTATGGCCATGAATCCAGACCAGAGACAATCTGTTGAGTCTTCCTATCGAGGAGACTCGTTTTTGGCAATTTGCTACCAATTTAGACGTTGCTCGGTAGGAGCCAAGAGTTTCCAACGCCGCTTAACTGTCCGAGAAAATTTTTATTGACCTGTGAATAGGGTTGAATTCTTCCTATCTCTCCACACAATGCAATACGGAATTTCCGCTTAAAATACAGTCGCATAGGTTCCTAGGCAGGTTGATATATATGTCCTGGGTCTGAGACTGAAAACACCTGCATCAGAACGAGAAGGTGTTTCTGATCCATCTGTGAACCAACAACTATCTGTTCTTAATATTTCCTTCTGCCGGAGGATCCACTACTCTCTACTCGGAAACAGTACCTCATAAGGCAGTTCGTAGTTGACAGTTGGAGGCATAAAGTCCAGAATGTTGTGACTTCCAGTGACAACTAACAGTCTGTTGCACTCTGCATTAAAATGATTTGTGCAATTGGCAATATGCACTAGTTCATATGCAGTCCATCTAGCCTCTCTCTCCAGAAAAATGTGGAGAGGAGGTAGATCTAGAACGATCTCCATGGCCGCTGACGGTGTGATATGGATGGATAGACAAGCCTGTCACTGTAAGCCAGAGAGCTTCGCCTGGGCCGTTTTCTGTAAAGCATTCGGCCACCAGGCAGTTGCTCCATAAGTGATAGTGACATTCATCACATAAATCCAATGGATTTGTTTGGGATCAAAACCCCAAGTTTTTCCACAAATCATTTGACTTAGGGACAGCTTGGCTTTGTGTAAAACTTTTTTCCAAGTGAGAGTTCCAGGTGAGTGTTTTATCAAGGACAATGCCGAAATATTTCATCTCCGTTCCAAATGGTGAAGGAGATTATCTCAGTTTAGCTGGGGTTGACAGACATCCGTTTGCTCAGGCACCAACTGTGAACAACCTCCATCGTGCTTTGGAGAATATTACAAGCTACCCTTCCCGATATGGACCTTATCAAGATGACAAGGTCATCTGCATAAGCTTGCAGATCTACTTTTCTTCTGTTGAGGGCATCAAGCAGACTATCCAACAGGAGCGACCATAGAAGGGGAGATAGTACTCCACCTTGAGGGCAGCCTCTGGTGACACTGAACCTGATAGCCTCGCCTTGAAGAGTCGTAGTTGCAAATCTGTTTACTACCATAGCATAGATTCAGCCAGTTATGGTTGATTCTATAATTTTCCTAGCCAGATATGATTCTATAGATTTCGGTAGTGCATTGTCAAATGATCCTTCAATATCGAGAAATACAGCAACCGCAATCTTCTTGTTGTCAAGAGACTAAGGCTGATTGGTCGTACCGATTTAAGGTGTGGGTCTTTCCGACCCACTTTAGGCAAAAAAATGATCAATTGCTAGCTGCTCCAGAGCCCAATACACGTCGTTGTCTATGGTGACCGTGAAATGGACGAAGCGAATGGGCGAAATTGTAGGTACTTGAATTCAATTTATAATTTAGCTGAAAGCTTGTTGCAATATATTTTCATAGTTCATAGGTACTGGTTAATTGCAATAATATTCTCAAAGTATATACATATTTTGGTTACCAATTCGCGCAACGAACTTCCATCAAAATTTAAATTATAGTTAACGACATACGGTCTTTAGAAAGTATAAATTATTATTACTAGAAGCAATCCTCTATTCTGGACGAAACGTAGTTCAGTATAATAGCTGAAGTACCCTTCCATGAAAACTTGTCCTGAAAAAATATTTTATGAAACTTCATTGTTTTTTAGGCCCGCGAAGAGTTCCACGCCCATCTGGCTGCTACCAGAGGTCAACAACAACAGATGCAAAATGATCTGATGGATGATAATGAACTTCTTGCAGAAGACAGAGAATTAGATACGGATCTCAGTGGTGGGTAATATTGATATTCAAATTCTTATCATTTATTTCCTTAAAATGACGAAAAATGTATAGGAAATAGTCATTATGACTATACTATGACTCTAGGTACTATGAGTTCTATATTTTCGTGAGATGTTCCAATCCTGTTTGTTATGATATCGGCAAAATGTAAGAGAAATCAAATATGTTGACTCCGAAGTATACGTTCGACACACAGTTATGGTCAAATAACGTAAAAAGTGAATAAGAGAGAGAGAGAGAGAGAGAGAGAGAGAGAGAGAGAGAGAGAGAGAGAGAGAGAGAGAGAGAGAGAGACCAAGATATTTCAACTGTAGATTTGTTATTACAACTATATACATATTTATATATAACTATATGCAACTTAATGAAATTCAAAAATATAAAAAGGTTTTCCTTCGGAGCCTCTGAAATTATGAATGTTTTTCCGTGAAAGTAATTTTTTTAAATGATTAAAAATACAAAAAAAACAGTTTAGCAGGAAACTATTCGTTCCTATCAGTTCCTTAGTTTTATTAATTATTCAACACAATGTCCCGAATCGCGAGTGAGTATGATGAAGGCGACAATATTTTTATAAAATTACTAGCCTGTTACAGAAAGCATCATTTGTTTGGTGTAGTTCAATTTCTTCCATAAAAAGAGCCGAAATATTAGTACTGTGACGGAAGAAACTTATAGGACCATCACAGAGCAACAACTGAGCATTTTTGCTATAGCAGTAATTTCCCTATCTTCCTTATATTTTTCTAGCAAAAATGCATAACTTTCTCATTCTTGTTGACTCAGTTACACGGTTCCCTACCTTCATTCTGAGTTTCTTGAAAACTCAACGAATTTTTGTCTTCTATTTTTTTGTCCCTTTATTAACTTCGCCTCCAAAATGTTCCTAATATCCTTTCCAACAACAGTGTGCTTGAATAGCATTCATTCCAACTATATTCGACAGTTCCTTGTTCATGGATTCGCTCTATTTCATTCAGTGACAGATTATAGAATTTTGAACAACCAAGTGGTAGGAAGTGTGTACTATGATGCGCAAAGTGCATCAAATGATTTTATGATGTGAGATAATGGAGATAGCATTACAATTCATCATTGTTTCCTTCCAGGGCAAACAGTCACTTAATACCTTCTACTGTGAAGAGCTTTACCAGAAGGCAGAAAATGACTTTGGTTTCTATAGCTCTAGTGGACTTCATGAGTTTCTGTTCAATGTCCATAATGGCACCCTTTTTCCCTAAAGAAGCTTCAAAAAAGGGCCTCTCTGATACGCTCTCTGGAGTAGTGTTTAGCTTTTACGCCTTAGTAATGTTCATTTCTTCTCCATTTTTTGGGAAAATCGTAAGTATATTTATAACAAAATGAAATAATCAAATGATAAAGTTAGTGGCCCTTCAAAAGTACTGTCCTTGGTTCTGTTGAGGCTATGTTATGAATATGAAGACTATTCCGAAAAAAACTTTGAAATTTGTTATTTGATATACTTCATTAGGCTCAAAATCTAGCTCTAACCAATTAGAGATCATACGAGTTCCGGCTATTGAATAACGCGACTGGTTACGAAAAAGGGTTTTATTATGAACATTATTCCACATACATTAATCGAAGCAGTGCTGGAAGTCTTCTTTGGTGAGGACCTTTAGGAGCTCTATCATTTTTTGCTTTACCGCTTCCATCGACTCAAATCGGGTCCCTTCCAAAGCAGATTTTATCTTCGGAAACAAAAAAAAGTCGCGCGGTACCAAATCTGGCGAGTACGGCGCGTGTTCGAACCCTGACATACGTTTATCGGCCAAATACCGCTCCGCAGATAGCGCGTAATGGGCAGGTGAGTTGTCCTAGTGCAAAACCGGGCCGTTTCTTACAAACTCGTTCTCGCAGTGTTGCCAAAATTGACAAATAGTAAGTCTGGTTGACAAGCTGACCCTCTGCAACCCATTCAGTCATTACGATACCGTTATTGTCGAAAAAAACGATCAACATTCCCTAGAATTTTGATTTGAACATCCTTGTTTTTTTGATTTAGGGCGATTCAGGCGTTTTCCATTGCATCGATTGCTTCTTTGTTTCAACATCGTATTGAAACACCCACGTTTTGTCCCAGTTAATAACGTTTTTCATCAGTCGGGGTTTTTCTTCTAACCTTTCAAGGAAACCTGAGCAGACCTGTTAACGCGAGATCTTTTGGTCAGTTTCAGGTTTTTTAGTACCAACTTCACACAGACTTTTGTCATGTGTAATTTCTCGTGTGAAATTTGTGTAACCGTTTCTTTATCGGCGTTTACAGCCTCGACAATCATCCGGATGATCATTCGACGATCTGCACGCACAATTTGGTTGATTTTGGTCCCTGTTTCCGGAGTTAAAACAGTGACAGGGCGATCTGCAACAATTTATAGCACTCAGTCGGATTTTTTTTCAATATAACTGGAAATTTGAGATTGATGCGTTGCTCCTGTTTTTCATCACACATGGTTTTCTGCACGAGAACAAAACACGTTCATTTCAAACCGTTACTGCACAAATACTATAATAGTAACGAAAACGTGTTTGGTGCGTGAATAGAAATTTCCAGATATCCAACGCACTACTCGTTGTTACCCCACTCCTCTAGGGCGCCCTCCAGGCGCTCAGTCTATTTATTAAATAACCTGACCTCGTACCTCAAATTCTGCTTTACATTTTCAAATTTCAGCTTCCTAAATTTGGAGCCAAGTTTCTCTTTTTGTTTGGAATCGTGGTTGCAGGCGTCTGTAATATTTTATTCGGGTAGGTATGTGAGAATAATAACAACAAATCATAATACAGCTCATTTGTTTTTAGGTTCTTAGAGTACATTCAGAACAGTATGTTATTCACAATTCTCTGCTTAATAATCAGAGGATGTGAAGCTTTAGGAGCCAGTGCATTTTCCACGGCTAGCTACGTCTTCGTTGTGAATACTTTTCCCGATAGTATAGGATCCGTTATAGTGAGTAGAATCCTTTACTTTTTGTACGTGTTAGTAGAATTTCTTGTGCTGAAAGAGTTCAAGTTAAATTGCTTTCATCGAAACTAAAACCGTATCATACTTAAAATCATCGACAAATGATGATTCACATTGAATTCCAATCAAAGACAATAACTCCTAGATTTCAATAACTCAAAGATCAAATTTTTGTTAACCCTTGTTTGTACTTTCGTTCAATAATCTCTGCTCTGAGAAGTTTTAGAAGGTTCCTCTTTGCAGATGATTTAAAAATTAGTATAACTTGTAGCCCATATCCTTTGTGAATAATAAAATCCCTCTGTTTTATTAAAAAAAGAACATTTGACAGCTTATTAGGGAAGTAAAGCATAAATTAAAAAAATGACTGCGATGAATTGGCGCAGAGGTTAAGATGGCTTTCGATCTTGGGGTGCTGAGTTCGAACACATCTTAGAACAGATATTTTTCGCGAATTCCTCAGCAGGAGTCATCAACACAACCCACCCAGAATACGAGGCTACTGACATAGTAGTCGGTGCCGTTGACACTGAAGAAAAATTGACCCGAATATTGTATTGCAATTCAGGGTGTAATTTTCAACGCGAAATTTGGGATCAGAAATTTTATAAATTTATGAACATTTGATTAATAGCAATCTGACCGATCGAACATTATTTTGGAAGTCACCTGAATACTGTTAAATGTTGGAGCATAGATGGAAATTTTATTATTATAAATGTCATGATTTATATTATAATTATTGTGAAAATAATTTAGGGAATCCTGGAAACTTTCGTAGGACTTGGAATGAGCGCAGGTCCGGTCCTGGGAGGCATGTTGTATTCGGTATGTATGTGAAACCACATCGTCAGAAACTTCAACGAATAGAATAGATTATAGTTTTTTATTCTTCTAGATAGTTAGGCGGCTTCAGCATGCCCTTCAACGTATTAGGAGTTGCTATGTTGACTGTGGTACCTCTCAATATATTCCTCTTACATGAAGTTGAAGGTAAAGTTTTTCTCAATTATTATCATCATATTTATTTTAACTAGTCGGGCCCAGGTGTTTTGATAAGCCGAGGTCCTACAATGTTGCTAAAGAAGACCCATGCAGCACCTCGTTCAGTGTCGAAAATTAAACTGAGTTCATGAGAAGTTCGGACAGTTGCCTTGGAGAATAATGCTTCAATTTCTGCTCTTTCATGGTCTCGGACCATGCAAACAAGCGGATCCGAAGTCCTGACTTCACAGGCTCCATCCAGTTCAGTCTAGTAGATACTCCAAACTTAAAAGTTCATGACCCTGTTGTCGGAGAAAGTACACCTGCAAACTTGTTGCAGGTGTACTTTCATCAGTTGATACAGTCACTTCACTACTCCAAACAAGTAGACCGAGATCGAAATGGCAATCATATTCGTAGCAACAACTTACTGCTCCAATAGTTTCGATGATCAGATTTGTCGGAGTTTGTGCTGATACTTGCCACGGAGAGAGTTCTTTAGTGCCGATACTTCATGTGAGTGACGTTGTTCAACCTCGAAGTAAGTATATGTCTCTCCGGCATCCACATGGAGGAGCATCCGTCTACAGGCTGTACATCCTCCATAATCCTCGCGTGGTCCATTTTCAAGATGGACCATGGCACATCTTGAATTTCGTATCAATAGCTTGCGTGTTCTCCTCAATCACACTCAAGGACTAATGGATATCCTCCTCTCCAGAGGTATAAAGATCATCCGGTTTCCGAGATGCCACAGTTATACCCTCGACTATTTCTGAGTGCAACGAGTTATGACAACAGTGAAATGAAGAAAAGAAGAAAATTGAGGGAATCGTCTTGAAATACCCCTCTTTCTGAATATTACCGCATCTGTTTGGCCTAGTCGATGTGAACCTGAAGTGGTTCAAGTCGACCAACAATTTTTTCGGGCTCTGTAAGGCATCTGTGCTAATGCAAGATGTACTCATACGATTTTATATCAAATACCTTGCGATAATTGATACAGGCTATCGGGAGGTTATTGCTTATGTTGCATCCAATGTTACATTATACGTCTAAGCATGTACAGATTCCCTCAACATTCAGCGACTCTCTCTTCGATCCTCTCTGCTCTGCTCACCATTATTAATATTATCATTATTATTTTATTATTGTTATTACTGTTACTATTCTAGTGATACAGATAGCTGGTATATTCTTTTTCAGAATGTGATAATATGGAAAATAAAAATACATCCATATTCCGACTTTTGAAGGTACCTGCCGTGGTCGTGACAGGAACGGTTGTAGTGATAGTATCCAGTACTTGGTCATTCCTGGATCCCACTTTAGAGCCACATTTGAGACGAGTAAGTTTTGATTAACAGTGATTTTTTAAGTTTTTCTAGATTTTAAAGTAGGTCCAAAGTTCCTTTGACACACGTAGAAAATAGATTAGTAGTATAGTAATAGTAGTATATTAGAATAGTCAGTTTCCGAAAGAGTATGATGGATTCGCAAAATAATCTACAAAACGAGAATAGAATTGTAGGTGTATATGTGACTTATATCACATGTAAGAAAATAGATCATTGAAAAATAATAGATATCTAATAAGAGGACTTCTTTGCCTTCCGAAAGATCTATTTCGGAACAGCATAAAACGATGAGACTATGCTGAAGATTAGTTTTCGTGATATATTTTCATTTCATGAAATGACACGAAGATTTGTAACATTCCTACAGGTGTGAGGACGATACAACTGATATGAAAAAACAAAATACAAAAGTTCGTGAGGAAATCAAAGTCTGAATTCATTAAATACTAATAGTAAGTTTAAAATATGACCCCAAAATAAATTCATTTATGCGGTTTTCTGAAAACATTCAGAACCTAAAATGACACTTCAACGAATCTTGACAGCCAATTCGTGAGTTGATAATTTCGGATTGAGTGAGATAATGTTTTGTATTGTCGTATTGAATTTGTGGTATTAAAATGGCACAACCTAAGATATTTTGTGATCTTGTTTTCTTCTTGTTGTTGTCAGCAATCCTTATAATACATATAATTGATACTTTTTAATTAATTCAAAGTTAAAATGACATGAATTTTCAATAATGTTTCAGTTCGATCTCAGTCCAGAACATATGGGACTTGTATTTCTATTATTTTCGGCGCTATATGGCATATCAAGTCCAGCTTGGGGTTGGCTGGCAGACAAAGTCAACAACCACTGGTCGATGATGATTATGGGACTAGTTATGTGTACCATAGGGTTATTATTACTAGGACCCTGTCCTATATTACCCTTTTACAATGAGTGAGTTGAGACTTCCTGAAAAATTAATTCAGACTAATGAATTCCATGTCTTTCAGAGGTGTATGGCTAGATTTAATAGCTCTTTCGATTCTTGGAATCTCGGTGGCGTTGGCTCTCATACCTACGTTTCAAGGAATACTCAAAAGTGCACTGTAAGTATCAGTAATAGTAATGGCTTGTCTTGCTATTTTTTAGAATGAAGCTAAGCGCAAAGATAAGAAACATCTGATAAAAATTATTGAAATGAATAACTTGTTTTTACCCATATTACTTTGTTTAGTTGACAATTACTCAGGGGAGTACGGAAGCGTAAAAATGTTTCCAAAATGTTATACAAGGAGTTCGGAATCAATGACGAACTCTAACGGCATCAGTAGTGTTATAAATAACAATTCGATGAAGAGAGTTAATAAATAGGTGGTAGTTAACGGAAATATTTTTGAATATACTTTGAAACAGTTTTTATATTTTTGTGTGGAAAAACAATACATTATTTCCGAATTTTCGCTCAATTGTGAAAAATTTAGAATACACATTTTTTAATTCATTAATAATTTATCATAAACTATCCTAAAATACAGGGTGTTTCATTTGAAAAAACTATTTTTGGTCCCATTTTTTAAGAAATCGATTCCGAACACCTTGTATGATATTTCGAAAATGTTACTCCTACAAGACGATGGAATGAAATATTTTGATGAATCAATAATAGTTCATTCATGTATTCTACCAATCTTTTGAATTTCATTGGTTTATCATAAAACGGCAAACCTTGGTTCAACAAAAATTGCGAGCAAGCTGAAGCCTTCAAAATTCTTCACAATTTGCGTCCTACTCCACAGTAGATTTTCTGGGAAAGGCACCACACACTATGTCTAGGGAAAGAAAAATCTTCCAAATAACTATTTAGCTATCAGTGATATCAAAAATCCTGCAGAAAGCCGTAAACCACCGTATCCTTAAATATTTGGGAGGCTTCAACATCTTGAGTGATCATCAATATGACTTTCGGAAAGATCAACAGGGGACCATCTATCGTATGCCACCCATATTTGGAAAAACGCAATCGAGAAACATGGAGAGTCGAAAGCTGTTGCGCTTGATATTTCTAAAGTCTTTTACCGTGTGTGACATAAGGATTTGCTGGCCAAACTTCGATACTATGGCTTGTCGGATCATTTTTGTGTATGGCTCTCCGGCTTCCTGAAAGGACGTTCCCTGCAAGTGACCAGCGATAATATATCTCAAATACTTTTACCATCCATATTGTCTTCAACCATATTTTTATTGTATATCAAAGATTTATTGAAGAAAACGAAGAATCCAATATATTGTTCTGCTGACGACAACACTTATTTTATTATTCCATTTGAATTCCAATATATCAGCTGCAGATGCACATCTTCACTGGCAGCAGGAGGTTGCATATCTTGATAAGGATCTAAAAGGAATTTCGAATTGGGGTGAAACTAACCAGGTTCAATTCAGTGTCACCAAAACCCAGGCATTGTTTTTGTCCAAAAAGATAAATGTCTCCGAACTGGATATAATAATGTCAGGACAGACAATTCCGCTTTTTGCTTCGATAAGTTTGTTGGAGGTTAAAATGGCCACCAATATTTCTTGGCACAATCATGTCGTTGAAATTGCAAAGGTTACTCTCGAAAGCTTGAAACACTGTTCCAAATCAGAAAACTCAGCAACTTCTGATGCTTCATAAAGCACAGATCAGACATTCTTTGGGGTATTGTTTTCATGTATGGAGCTCCGTCTCTGAGCATACCCTGCAACTGCTGAATTCCATCCGGAAAAGAACTAAGCGCCTGGTTGGAGACGCGGACATCCCTTGCAACCTTGATAGTCTGGAACATCGAAGCAAGGTTGGACTGTAGATACTTTCACGGGAAGTGTTCAAGTGACTTGGCACATTTGATTCCACCAAGAGCGGTACACATCAGAAAAACGCGACAGATTATAGCTGCTCATCTTGTTGGGGTTCGACTCAGTACACCTAAAACTTCACTGTTCAAGCACTCTCTCATTCGGAAAACCGTGTTTATGTGGACTAAACTTCCTAAAAAACGTTTTTCCAAATGAATTTGATCTCTAGCGATTCAAATCCAGGCATCGCTCTTAGAGCGCCTTAAGGATTTTTCTGTAGTGATTGTGTTTTGTCCTTAAAAAAAGAGAGCCAAATACCTAGTTTTTTTGAGTCAACAAATCAATATTTCGAGAACCGCTCATTTTTTTATAAAGTGTATTGAGGTGCGTATTCACCAAAAAAGCGAGCACGAGCGAACAAGAGCGAACAAGAGTGAACGAGCATTCTGCATCAATAATCGTCTGGTGAGTACGGGCTAGCGAGCGAGCGAACGTATGCTTGGGAATCCCGTTCACACTAAACGACCGCGGACAAGTATTTTCTTTGATGTAACGCCTTCTTTTCGATATTTTCTGAACGCGAACAAGCATACGTTCGCTCGCTCGCTAGCCCATACTCACCAGACGATTATTGATGCAGAATGCTCGTTGAATATTGTTCGCTCTTGTTCGCTCGTGCTCGCTTTTTTGGTAAATACGCACCTTTACAGAAATTCACATCAGAATAATTATGCGAAGTATTAAAAAATGTGAGAATATACAGGGTGTTACGTTTCAATTAGGGAAGTTGGTACCGATATAATCAGAAAAAGCCATTATTTTCATTCATTGAAGTATATTGAAAAAATATATATTTGCCAATTTTCAGGATATGCAACCTATTATTCAATTGTCAAAAGTCACTGCTATTCTCTATCTATTTTTACAATTTAACCGACCTTATAGGTCTTACCCTGGCAATGTTTGGCTGTACTAGCCTTTGTGGATTTTCTTAATTTGGCAAGAATGTATTTGCAGTAAATCAAATGTGAATTCGGTTAGGATTTGCTTGTCTTTTAATATGATCAATTTCATTTTTACCTTTCAATAGAAATACTGTTGTCATCTTCACTCCACTCCATATTGCCCGAAGTTTCCAAAAAGGTCGGTCATAAATTCTAGCGATAATCGGCCCTAAAGTAAAACTTCAACACCATATTCATGCTGCTCAAAAACATTTGTTTCTAGATTTTTCGGCTCTTTGTGGTAATAGAACACTTATTTTATAAATTTTCAGAAACTCTGGATGTAGAGATGCTTTAGCAACATACAGTATAGTGGCTGGTGTGTGGTCGTGCATGTACTCCTTGGGAGAGGTTATTGGACCAGCTCTAGGTGGGTTTTTGTTACAGTATTATGGCTTCCCGATAGCCTCGACTGTAATGGCACTCATGACATTGTCTTCGGTGAGTTGAATTGTTTCCTAATAACTGTGCAATTATAACTGAAAAATGTTCCGAAAAGTGTAAATTCCGGTATCTCAAGGTACTTTTTTCCATTAACAAAATTTTTGAAGTGAATGGCAGATAACATAAATAAATTACACTGTGTAGAATGTAACGGCGTAATATAGTAACCCTTTCAATTATTTTTAACGTTTGTTTTTAGTCCACAATTTTAGGTCACAGTATGATACCTATAAGATAGACTTCAATTCCCACGTATAGTACTTGTCTATCAGTATTGCTATCATAATTAGGTATTGCAAGAATTACATTTTTTTTTTTGTTCTCTTGCAGAATATGCCTGAACGTCTTCAGAACTGAATAGTAACATATTTAATCAATTTTTCACATGAGTGATTCATTAATTTGAAACCACAAACTATATATATTGAAGATAAAATGTGAATAACCAAGAAAAGTACTTGATAAAAATAACTGCGTAAAAGCATCTTGACTGCATTGACTTTTCTCGATATCATATAATTTCTAGAAACATGTAGATTCATTTTTTTATGATGCACTATATGGAACCTTTGGTGTAGTAATGAATATTACCGGAGTTTTTTCCCAACACCAAATCGTTATTTTTGTTTGGTTGGTTTGGTTTGGTGGGGTGGTTTGGTTGGTTGGTCGTTATTTTTGATATTGGGAAAAAACTCCAGTAATATACATATGGATTCGTTTTCCGATGGCATTCCAAGATAGCTTCCTAAATTGCTGCTACCGCAGTTGTCGGTTGATTGGTCAAACCACCAACACTGATATAAAAACTTGGCAAGTTGACTTGGGTGTCACACCAATAGGTGGT
>WOGP01000670.1:0-22765 GCA_015342065.1 Leptinotarsa undecemlineata | reverse complement strand
AGAAGTAAGGTGATCTCTGCGGCTTTAATCTGATCTTTTTGCTGAACGGGTTCCAACTCGGTGACAGAATTGTGGTCACCTCGTACAGTGTCGAAAACTATACCGAGTTCATCAGCTGCTCGGGCAGCTGCCCTGAAGAGAAATGCTCCAATTCCTGCTCTCTCATGTTCACATACCATGCAGAGAAGGGGATCCGAACTCTTGACGACTTTACAGGCTGTATCCAGTACCATTCTGTCATGTAGACACTCCAAACTCAAAAGTCCGTTGTTATTATTATTATTATTATTATTGTTTCAGCAACATGAAAACTTCTTAGACTAACTGCATTGAAAACACTTCAGAAAAGTATTGTTAGGCTTCGACTGATTTGTCCTACATAACATTATTACAATTTTCAATTTTTGAACTGCTCATCACCATACTTTTTATATCGATATTTATCGTATATAATGTTTCTGATTGAAAATTGTACTCTGGAGTGTTCTTTGAAGAGTATGATTATCAATGCACTTAATTATAAATATCTGCGATATTGTTATGATGTGATTCATAATCGCATGATCGGTCATGATCGCAAATCCTCTCTTGGTCTCAGTCATCTGTTTTTTTTCAGAACATTTCTATCAAGTCAGAATGTTTCTTGAAGGAATTCATGCACATACACAATATTTTTTTTAACAATGGTTGATTTCATTATCTCTGGAAAGATTATTCAAGAATGACTGTTTAGAATACTGCTGTCTTATTTTGTTCGTTTGAAATAAGTTCCACCAGTATGGTCCATATACAAAATTTTATTTTTCTATAGAATAGTTCCATCAGACCACATTAGGGTTGAATCAGTTGTCAATATTGTGGATTTTATGTAGTCTGCAATGGCAGAACACATGTACTAGTGTGGAAATCCTAGTTATCTTTCTGTGATGATAATGTTGTGCTGTTTGCTGTAACCAAATCAAAAAACCAATTTTCGAAAAAACTATCTGAACGTTCAGAATGGTTATAAGACAAAATATTGAAAGAAGTTAACTCGTGATACCATCAGTCAATGCTTTCATATCTGAGTGAAAATATTCACACGTACGAAACTGCACTCCTGTGCTGTTTCGTACGTTTTGAAAAAGCTTCATTCATTTGTATAATAAACTGAAAATATTTTCATAATATAGTTATAATCACTGAAAACGAGATGGATTTGGTTTAGAAACTTAATGAGCTACAGCATTGTGAAATGATACACATACATGGTATATTTTTCAGTAATAATAATGTCTCTCCAAGTTGTAACGGAAACAAAAAACCAATTGAAAAATAAATGTAGAAAGCAACTACTTCTTGGACTATCAGCTCGACGAATATTGACCTGTCGCTCACTCCTGCGCCTTGCCAGATCAAATCACTTTCCGACTCCTCCTCGTATGCTGAAACCGATGTCGTATTTAAAATTCTGCCCGAAGATGTAAAAAGTGAGCATTCTCTCTCGACTAGATCGACCGCCAGCATTTAAAAAATCTCATCTCCGAAGGTTAGCCGACCAAGTGCATCGAACAGAGCAGCAGTCTACAGTTTTCGCATACACCCCGGGTGTTGCGCTCGCGCACAAGGTGAATGCGTCTGACCTGGCAGCAAGTTGAAGGGCGACGCTGGTTCAATAGGCGTAGATGACGAACGGAGAGACAGTACTTCGTCAAAGGTGATTCGGTGTCAAAAATTCACGACTCATGAGTTTGATATGTGAAAACAGTAACAAAACTCATGGATCATTTATTATTTCCATACCCAGTTGTAATTCTTCTTTCTCAAATTTACAAAAAATGTGAAGAAAATAAAATGAAAATCTTGAACTCATCCACTAAAAGGGTTATTTAGGGAGTGTACTATCAAGTTATTGCTCGCAAACATTGTATTTGAAACATTATTATTTATTGAAACATAATTACTTGTTAGACCCATTGCATTTGATTGCAAAAAATTGAGGAACAAAGTCTCTGAAGTCAAAAATGTGTCACATGCCTCATACATTCAATTAAGGTAGTGGCATTGATGGTATTTATTCATTTGTATTTTCATATGTTATGATATTCTTGTTCTCGGGTATCGACTGGATTGTCCTACATAACATCATTACAGTTTTCAGTTTATCAATATCTATTATAGTCTTATCGTGTTTGCGAGATTTTTGTGACGTGACTTATGTTCGCAAATCGTTTCTCTGCCTCAGTTGTCTGATTTTTCAGAATATTTCTATTAATAAACTGATGTATACATATACAGTGTACCTTTTTCTAATGGTGTTCAATATCCATGAACTTAATATATAGTAAGGTAATTCAAGAATTGCTTCAAAAACGTTGATTTGTGAAATCACACTTAGGAATACACAAGGTTCCGTTTTTGATCCTGTGTCCTTGTTTTATGTTAATAGTACTGAACTGTGTGTCAACATTCATATAACAATTTATGTAGATGATATTTCTACCCTCATATCAGATCATTCGCTTTTATTGGTTAAAAAAGTTCTAATGAATCACTGCAGCATATCAAGATTTGTATATGTTGACATGATGCAGTATTCTCTAGTACATAATGAACACAAAATGTCATAAACTTATACTGTTCTACGAAACCGGATATGTGAAACATGTTCCTGGAATCGTTTTTCAATAGTTCCCTTAGTTTGACCAACATACGTTTTGTGTCTCAATTTTCACTGTATATGTCGTTAGCCCCAGATTATGAGCTTTGAGTCATCGTATTTATGAAAAGTAGAAGATTTAAGAAGAAATACTCTAAATTTTCGTTTCCTTATCGACCTATTAACTATGTTTGAAGAAGACCCATTACTCTCAGCTATTTCTTTATAAACTTTTCTCTAGATGTCAAAACTTTTTTTGCTCAGGAGGAACGTGGCAAGCCTATGGACAAGAAAATTTGATCCTGCTATTTTTTTATAGACTATGGTATCAGAAACATCTGAAAGTGCTGGAACTGTAGTGAGTCAACCTAATCTAAGAGAGTCTTGAACCTAAGACAGTTATTTTATACAAATCCTGTACAAAACCTGTGAGTTTTCTCAGGTTTAAGAATAAGTACAAATCCTTTGTCTGGAAATATTAAATGGTAATACTCGTATGTTCCGAAATTTTTTTTCTGTAGTCAATCTGAAAAATCTTCATTTTACATAAAATACACCTCCACCTTCCTCAACTGCAAGGTTTATCAGAATAGTATTATATTCATTACGTTCACATTTCTTTTTGAATTTATTTTTACAAAATTGATTGACTTGTATCAAGAAGCGGTCAAAAACCATCAACCTCCCTCATCTGCCTTTCTACCTGCCCATGCCACTGCCCCAATGGTCTGTTCGGTTGTTGATTCTCAGACGTGCCGATACCTCGATCATATTAATTATAGACCCGACTGGACCGCAGAGGATTTTATCTCTCTTTTAGTTAACGAGACCGCTAGCCGAGAAAAAATCAACATTTTATTGCATTTCGAGCCGATCGCCGGTGTCTAAACCCGAATTCTCAGAAAAGTGACGCACGGTGTGCCTCGAGGTACCTCGACGGGGCAGTAGAGGTCCGGTGTTGGCGTTGAAATCCGCAGTTTGTGCCTCTTTCATCCTCATCAATTTTCTGGATTTATGATATTCAATTGATTACTTTTGCTTTGTCCTCTACCAATCTCCTGCAATTGTTCTGTTAGTTTTTGTTTTCCTAACGTTACTTTTCAAACACAAGTCGAGTGAACTTTCATCAGTTGTGCATCTTAGAATTAAACTTCAATTTTTAGGATTTTTCAATTACACTCTACTTGTATCTATATTTTTTGTTCGGTTTAGCAATTTAGCTCCTATTTTTTCAGTTGTTTTGTGGAAATCCTATTTACTCCTGTTTTCTGTAATTGGAATGTTCTTTTCAACCGTTCGTGTGTATGCTTGGATGTTTTCTTTCATTTCTTTACCTTAGTCCTTTGTTCCTCTCAATTCATGCTTATATTTGAAGGATCTTCTGTGCAATAGTTTATTTTCTTTCCTTCATATCTTCCAAAATTTATTCAAAAATGTTGAATCGCTCTTATCAGATGTTCTTCTTCAATTCCTTTCAGGACTTCTTGATTTCCGGTAGTTCTTCTTTATATATGTTCATTGAAATCCACTTCTTCACTCTTGTCTGTTAATTTTCTGTTCACTATTTTTTCCATCTTCAGTTTTATTTGGTCCTCGTTACAAATTCATCTTCTGAATACTATTTCTTTTTTCAAATTCTATTTTAGCTTGGATCAAATCTGTATTGAATCTTCCGTAGCACCTTGCCATAATGATGAAAGTCCTGAATTCCTGAATTGGACTCGGAATTAGATAAATGTCAGTTTGTTTGGTGAAAGGTTCTTTCTTGTCCCCTCATGATATAAGTGTGAGATGAAATAACATCTATTGATAAATAATCATATGTATCTTTTTCAATAAGTTGTCGTCACTTTGATATAATGGAATGAACATGCAGTACCTTAAAGTTAACATTTCAAAGTGATGATCACTTTTTTATGTTGTATAAGCAATCTTTCATGAAAATAGGTCAACATCTACTTCTAAATAATTCCCTGACTAACAAAAAGTGTAAGAAATGTATTTATTTATGTAATATGTGGAGGTAGATCAGCAATCTAGACATTAACAAGAAATTTTGCATATTTTCAATTAGGCCGCACTGACGTATTGTTTCTTTTGTTCTAGGTTGCAAGATAAAAGCACTCCGTGCCAAGACCAATACTTACATCAAAACGCCAGTGCGCGGTGAAGAACCAGTCTTCGTGGTCACCGGCCGCAAAGAAGATGTCGCCAAAGCTAAGCGGGAAATTCTCTCAGCCGCCGAACACTTCTCTCAGATCCGGGCCTCGCGTAAAAACAACCTGGCAGGCTTAGGCTCGGGCACCAGCACACCTCCTGGTCCCCCAGCTAACATTCCGGGCCATGTTACCATCCAAGTTCGAGTGCCATATCGCGTTGTCGGTCTGGTAGTGGGCCCCAAAGGCGCCACCATCAAGCGCATCCAGCATACCACCCACACCTACATTGTCACCCCCAGCCGCGACAAGGAACCAGTATTCGAGGTCACCGGTTTGCCCGAGAGTGTGGAAACTGCACGAAGAGAAATCGAGGCACACATTGCCATGCGCACCGGCAATGGAACATCCATCAATGGTCTCCCCGGTCTTGGGGGTCTAGACGAAAACGAATTGTTCGCTTCGTTGTACAAATCAGGTTTGAGCTCCATTCTGAACTATATCGAGCCAGCCAGCGATCCCTTTCCGATCACCTCTTCTACAGGAAGCAGCGGGGCCTTCAGCAGCTCGGGGTCCAGCTCTAGCTCCAGCAGTTCGTCCAGTAGCGGAGGAAGGGACTTGGGAGCCATCTGGAGCTCGAACGACAGAGACGAGGGTCTTGGCGACTCGCCAAGCTTCGACACCTCCACTGCCCTTTCCAGCATCTGGTCGTATCCAACCATGTCTGCCCCATCGAGACCATCCCCCGCAAACAGCACTAGCCCAGTGGACTCGCTACTGAGCGCGACCACCAAATGCTTGGTCTGCACCGACGCCAAGGTAACGCACGCTCTGGTGCCTTGCGGCCACAACTTCTTCTGTGTAGACTGCGCGACCAGGGTATGCGAAGGTAGCGATGCGCAATGTCCAGTTTGTACTATGCCCGCTATCCAAGCTATCCGCATCTACTCGCCCAACCCTTAAGTTTCTTTCGACGAAGGTCGATCTCGCTCGAATTCTATACCGCATTCCCGGGCGCACGCCCCGTGTTCAGTTTCAGGTCAGGTCATGCTCTCAGCTTCATATCCGGACACATACAACGAAAATTGAATTGAATTTGCCTGGTTTTTGAATTTTTGGTTTGGACTTGGTGGGGTTGACTGATCGCATTAGGGATTTCAGATTGAACAAAGCTTTTGATTAAGTTTCGAGAAGGTTTATTTCATTGCTTGCTGTTGTTTCCTTCCACTCTGAGTAGCTGATAGAATTAGTTCCTTCAAAACTGCACCTGGAGGTGATTAAGTTACTGAAGGACTTTTAAATAAATTAGAGTACACAACTAATTAATGCTAAAATTTTCAGATAAACCATAAAGACTTGCTTGAGCAAAATCTCACTATGAGTGTGAAAGGGGTACCTATATGCTTGCCTTTATCTCTCACAGTGCTTTTCTAATAAACTTGGTCTACTTTCGAATAGTACCAAAATATCCACATAAACCATAAAAACCTGCTAATGAAGAATCTCAGAGCTAGAATTGAAAGTAGTAATATTCTTATTGAGATGTTTCTAGAACTTCGATGGCGATCTATCCGCCCCAACAAAGTCGTGTCCTATTTTAATTTTTTTGAATTTGGTTTTGCTATCGGTGTGAAGCAGAGAGCACGATCTACTTGAAGCGTAGTCATCATTATGCCAGTTCAATTTTCTTTATATATCACGTTTTTATAGTATTAGAGTCATTGGTTTATTTTGTATTTTTACATCTAGCGTGGTACCCATTACATAAAAGACATGACGCGACACTATTTCGTAATAATAATGTAAATTTTTATACTGTCGATAAGTGTTTCGTTATTTTTTTAAATATATTTTTTTAAGTTTCGCCATGTGAAGAGTCACATTATTGAAGTCTGAAACAGCAATTCTCAAAATATTATTTAAGTAATATAATAATTGAAAAAATTTAAAAATAATATATGAACGAAAAATATAGCAAAAAACACAAAAAAATATATATTGATAACTGAAGTGAGAATTAGATTGATAGTTGAAAGAAAAGGGTTGATTGGTTGTGCGGTGAGAGCAGTGCAGAAAAGCAAAAGGCTACGGGGGCAGTCACAAAATAAGTCAACATGAAGTGGCAGACCAACAGTTATCGCGACGCCATTTTAAAAAACAGGATCAGCATTTGGTTTTGAAAAGTGACAGAATATTAAAATGGCATTTCTGGAAATATTGTATGAAACATTTAATAACGTCGGCGACAGAAATATTTCAATCAGAACTGAAAAATACTACTGAAACAAACTATTTGAGTGTACTGATCAGATTTGAATAGTATTAATGCTTACGGCGTTGAGATCCTACATACTGCGCCAAAATACATCTAGTGAAAAATTCAATGACTATTGATATTTGAGTCACTAAACTTAGTATTGTCAGAAGTGATTTCGTGATAACCATTCGACTACGATTTCTATCTGCCACTGTCATCAGGATTCCTTGTTATTCTCACATTCAGATTTTTCGAATGGCAACCCATCTTCACTCCATTACGAAACCAATGCTACAACTGCTCTGTGCTTCTTTGACTAATCGTTTTTCTGAAATGGCGTCTTGGTAAATGTTCAGGATGGCATATGCAGGGTTGAGACTCCCTTGTAGCCCCCAACAATATGTCGGGCAGGTTTTGGGGGTCTATCGGCTGTGATCTATGTCAAGCTACCAGTGGCGGCGCGGACCCGTGGGCGTGCCCCCCTAATAACGAAATACATATCCCTTATTGTTAGTTGATCACGCATTGTTGCAATTGTTCTGTTATGTCATATAACGTGACACATATAATTCTATATTTCTTATAGCATATAAGTTGTGAGAGATTTTATGATATAAATATAAATTATTTATCGTGGCGCCTAACGTCCGTGCCGCCCAGATAGTCCCTTTCACTAAACTTTTAGAGAATGATCGATTGAATCGAGAAGGCGCGGAATCGGGATACGTTACTAGCTATTTTTTATGCAAACACGTGGTTACTTTGATTGAAAACTATGACTGGTTCATATTGAATGCAAAATTCCACTATCAAAAGTACGAACGTAATAATTTCTGTCAAGGCTCGATTGGAATCTCGTTTTTTTTTGGCGCCGATTTTGTTCATATTGAATAGAATATTGAAAAGTCACCAAAAAGGCGCGAAGATTATTCATATTGAATAGAAAAATATATTCTAACTCATCCCATTCTTACATTCATACGTTTTTACTGTTAACACTTCAAATAAACAACTTAAATGCAAGATGTTTGACAAGTTTCACTTGACGGGTACTTAGTTTTCACCTATAAATCTGCGAAGAATTGTTGATGTTTTGGTAAATTCTCAACCCACTATTTTCACTAACCAATTTTCAACAAAGTTTACGTAATTTTGTTTTTTATTCTGTCTGAAATCATTCTTTGAATAAATCAAGAGTCGTGTGCTCAAACATTTCAGGTGAAAGTCGACATGTAGTAAATCATAACTAGTAAGTAATTGAAATAAACTGAAGAGCGACTGTCAGGTTGAAATTAGGCTAAATACTGCATTTTGTAACTTCAGCATTTCTTGTGGCTTTCCGTTGTCTCGCTGCACATCAATGATATTACTTTCGATAAGTTCAATAGACAGATATCCTGCTTCTTTAGTAACGTGTCTCGATTTTTCGCCAAATCTCGTTTTCCAAATTTAAGTCTCGACCCACTCCTGCCCCATGTGCTTCGAACCTTCAGTATTCACATCATCCCCTCCTCAAAGCGGGCTACCGCTCTCGGTAATTTTTTTATGCATTTCTCCCTGCCTGCACTTTTTGTAGACAATTCAGCTATTCGACTGGCCCAGATTGGCAACCATGCGCTTATATTACTTATTAATATATGTATTATTATATATTAAATATTAAGAAGCTATATTTTGTTTTTATTTATTTTTTTATTGTAGTATTTGGAAATTATCGTTATTAGATAAATTTATATATTTTATTATCCATTATTATTGCTTAGCCAGTCTGGATCAGTCGCTAAGCGCGGGAAGAATCGGAGACTTAGTTTGTTTATACGTACATTGTAAATAAGTTGTTGTTTTATAACTATTACTACCATATTATTATTACAATTATTATTTTATTTTTTTACATATTTTTGTGAAGATATTTAAATATGAATGTTAGTACAATGTCCACAGTTGTGTGCAGAGTGACTGTTTGAAATAGTTTAATTACATTTTTAATTAGTTATATTTATATTGATGATATTTTAATTATACGAAACCATGCCAAGCTACGAGCGGATATTTGGCTATTCCGCGAGTCTCCATGAAAATTCTTCATTCATCTCCCGTAGCGTGGACTATCTTTGAAGTGATTTTTTTTTGTAATTTTTTATTGATTTTTGAATATTAAATGTATAAGTGTGTTTTCTATTTAGAAATTTATAAAATAGTACGAATTTTTTACATATAGCGACTGACCTTACGCTTAGGAACTTTTTGCTTAGTTGGTCATAATCAACAGGGGAACCGAAGCCGTGAACTGGCATTTCGATTATTACTATTATAATTATTAGCTGTGCAAAACAAGACTAGGCCACTCACTGCTTTGGTTGCTCCCTAGAGAACTATAGCAAATAATAATTAAGGTTTTGACTTTTTTTTTATAAAATTACTCGCTACCAAATACTTATTATTATAATAAATTTCAATAATTTATGTTTTTTGTTTTTTATTTTTCTTTTGTGAGACCACCGCTTGGTTGTGTTCCCGCATGTTGTAGATGTGTTGAGTTTTGTTGTTTGGTGTTCAACATTCCTGCATGTTACTGAGTACTGTAGTGTCTCCACTCACAAGGCACAATTTCTAATAACATTTATAGGAGTAAAAAAGAAGATCGCATTTTATATTTTAATAATCCCATATGAAGATATTTTAGTACGCGTATAAATTAGATGTAGCAACTTTAAATGACATTTTCAGTAAGTTACTTCAAGAAAATAGGAACTGAATTAGCAAAAAGGGGAAAACCCTGCAAACCTGTTCAGGTTCCCAGGTTTTATCATCTGTCTAGTTACTAGACTCTAAAAAGACACAAAAAACACTACAAAGCTTAGCAGAACCATAGTTTGATTACTCAATATCTCAGTCCCGATCTCAGTAGAGAATATCCATTTATTTGGAATGCCTCACCTAACAATCTTATAGGTCAGTTCTATCCTAACAAATTTCTGTTAACAGAATTTCAAGTTCCAGTGAATTTCCATGTAGGGAAAAAATAAATTAGAAAACTAAATAAATGATGTGGCTGAGCAGGAATGAATACATACAAAAGAGACTAATGTGAATAATTAATAATATTGATAATGAAAAGCCAATATAGCAAAAACAAATTTAATTTTTAACAAGCTCAATACTGGCAAATCAAAAAGAGAAGACAATTTTATTTTTTAAGAAGATATTGATTCAAAGTTATAATATATTTGAATCAAAACCTGGTTTCATCTTGTCGAATTTTTTTTATCTAAAGCTCACTTCCGAAGAAAAAATAAAAAAATCATGTCATCACAAATGAATGCAGCTCATGGTGATCATCAAATTACACTCAAAAATCTAAAAGAAGTACTTGACTCAATAAGTCCCAATGAATTACTAGTTATCGATAAATTTACTGAAGAAAGTAGTGAACCTGATTACTTGGAAATTCCTATTCTTAAATCAATATGTTTAATAGGAAAAAATAAACTTCTCAAATGATATCTTAGATATTCTTGTGAAAATTTTTGGTAAAGTAGTAAATGTTGACGTTGTTTTCAAGAAATTTCAGTGTATTCAAGGGAAAAATAACTTCAAATAAGTCGTAATAGTTTCCGGTATGGAAAAGTATATGATACGATAAACCCTAAAATTCTAGTGATATACAAATCAGGAGGAAGAGATCACTCATAAAAATTATTTCAAAAATACTTTCAAAATCGAAACCAGAAACTAGTAATCAATAATTGCAAAGCAAAGCATAAGTTTCCATTCTTGGTGTTTCACAAGGTTAATTTTTTTTCTCAATTTTCTATTTATTCTATGTTGTAATATCGAAAATAAAGATTTGGTCACACCAATTTTCTGAAATATGCCTTTGTTCAACAAACAAATTTTTGAACTTTCTTCTACAGATGTTTCACATGAGTTTGAAATAAAGTAGTCAACATTATTATTGACAAAAATGAAGTGACAAGTTCTTGAAAAATTCACAAATCAAACAAAATCAGTCTAACTCAGGAATTAATATGCCAAAAATTATCCCTTTTCATTTTATATCATTTTTCACTTCATTCCTAAACACAATTGTAAGTTTTAAAATTATCACATGGTGGAGTTATTTGAGAAATTAACCCTTCTTAATACCTCCTTCATGCATTAGATTCTACGGTCATATATATTGAAACAACAAAATTACAATATTTTATTCAATTACATAAAGAAAATAATTTCATTTGTTTCATCATTATCATAGTCGAAAAATTGAAAGATCTGGAAAAATTTGTGTACTTCAATAGAAATACTGATTATTTTTTATGAGTGTCCAAATAGCTCTACCAAATATTTTATAATTTTTATGAAATAATTTTAGTGATACTATAAGTTGAAAGTGCTATGAATATATTCTAGCTGTCTGATGGAAAAGTTCAACAATATTTATTTGTGTCGTTCCCGGCAGAATCATTCTTCAAGTAGATGATATGAAAAATGGAAATGAATCTACATACACAAAAAAATGGTTTTTCCCCTACCCAACAAACAGTATTCTCTATTTTATTCGATGAGTATTAGGATAAGTTGGAAATTCACTGAAACTGGCCCTATTCATCAAAAGGTTAAATCCATGTATTTGTGTAAGCAGTTTTTGATAATTTGAAGAACAGGGACATGGAGTTTTGAGTCGACAAGCTCGAGCCTATTGCTCCAGATATGTTTAATGGTGTTTTTGTTTCTTCTAGTAACTACTTCCTATTTTCTTGAGCTGTATAAGTGTAATAATAATAATATAATATGCTCAATAAGGTTGAACGCTAGAGGAGAGTAAGTATTTTCGGGTCACAGAACGGCGAATATAGATGGATTGATAAAGTTTAGGTAGGAAATTTACAGATAGGAAAAGTTTAGCAACGCCGTTTTGATATTGGGCACGACTTTTAGAAGGTGCTGCAGCAACCGATGGTTTTATTAAAAGTCTTCCCGCCCGAAATCATTTTATAACCATTTGGAAATCATGTTCATTTTCATTACGATAGTATTCTGGTTTTGGATAAAAGTGAAGGAAATGTTGCATATCAGAACCTCGATTTTTTTCAGACACCTTCAAATTCACTTACAAAAGAATTGATCCCATGGATCCCATCCACTTTGAGGCAGAAGCACCCTATTATATAGATTACTTTCTCAGTTCGAAGGAATTCATCACTGTTATTTTGTAGATAATCATAAATACAGCGTGCTTCCAAAAAGGAACAAAGATCTCAAAATTTATATTATAATTTCAAAATTGAGTTACAATATGGCTGATACTGATTTCTTTTTTAAAACTAGAAAATGTTCAGTATTTATTGAGTTGCTGACATTAAAAAAAAAAAATTTGAATTGTTTCTTTACGAAATCACTATTATGCTACACGAGCTCATTGTCCATACATCTGATACGGTCTGTTATCTGAAATAATTCAAGGTAGCTATGAGATAAAATAAACTAACCGAATATTATGACAAAGGAATAAATAGACGGTATGATGGAATCTGCGATCTATGGTTTGGTGTATTTATGATATAATGAAAATTATCAAATATGACACCGATTTTTATGCGAAATAAAATGAAAATGGGAGATTCCAAAAAATATGATGTGGTGTAGTACGTTTCTAGAAGCCGATTTTAAGTTACGTAAGTATGACTATAACCAAAAATATCCAACAGTAAAGTACACTTTTCTTGAGACAATGACGTGTCAGATCCAAGTTGCATAAAATTCAAGGGATATCGATTTTCTATTAGTGCATAGTGATACCAGTTCTTACAAGTTGAGAGTGATTGTTAATTACCTCAATAACACGTTTATGGAGATGGATGTAATGAAAGAGGCACACAAAGTAGGTATTCGATTTCGATTACCTTATAAAAAATAAGGGTAAAGTTGCATTGCATTACTTACTCGTTTATTCTTACGTCAAAATAATCATCATAAAACATTTATGGGTTCTTTCGCGAAGTATGTGACACAAAAAACACATTGTTGTTGGTCCAAGTGAGAAAAAGTAAAAAATAGTGGAGGTTTGTTCTGTTTATGTGGCACACTACTCAGCACCAAACTTTAGTGAAACAATAACTTACTCCTAGAAAAATTAAAAATATTTAGCTTCTTGAGAGACTCTGAATGTTGATGAATTCTTTTTACAACTGCGGGTTCAGTGTTCTGCTAGTGGAAAACAACTGAATGGGGTACTTTTGTCCATGAAAGTGTTAACAGAATCGCGATCAATATCTGTGGGCAATTTTTTCCAGATACCCCTCTCCACACCAGTATCTGCCACTTAAATACGTATTTATCCGCATTTTCATCATGAGAAGCTGCTTCGCGGGCCTGACTGCGACATAAACTTGCAAATCACACTGTATATTAACATATTTTTAACACTTAGTATACAGGCCTAACTACAATATTTAAGTAATAATATCTATATTTCATATTTATTATATATGAAGGTTTTTTGAATAGCTTAAGAGAAGTACATATAGATGTTTTTAGAACAAAACAGTATTTATATAAGTGAAGAAAAATATTTATATAATTAAGGTATATCTTTTTGTAGCCTACTGTAAAAGACATAAGCTTAGGGTCGCAGGTTCTAGCTGATACGAGATTTAATAGGGTTGTTGGAAACTATATTCAAGACTAATTTTGTAACAAAGCGGAAGCGAAAAATTCTACAGCGTGTTAAGGATATCATCGTCCCGCAAGATTTCTGACAACAATTTAGTATTGTCAAGTTTTTGACCAATCATTCACTGTTTCTATCTTTTTTCATTACTGTACACAAAATTTGTAAGTGGATAACAACATTCATGTGCAGTGAATTTAGGATGAAGAAAATAACTTTTGTCTAATTTTTGCAAAGTTTTTTGTTCGTTTCAACATACCGAAACAAGTTGTAACAAATGGAAAACTTAGTTGAAATCAGAAAAACGTTATTTTCTGTATATTCAATATGAATGTCTACAAAATGAATAGTCATCAATCGAATCAGTATCAGATTGTTGTAACTGTTGAAACGATAATAGACAATTATTCTCTCTCAACTTGCGTTAAGTTGAATAAAAAAGGTTTATCAAAAAAACTTGTTTTTCGAGTATTCACTGATATGCCAGATGTAAAGGTTAGTCCAGTTGCGCCACAAAGTTCTAGGTCTTTTGTATACGAAGAAAAATTGACGAGTTTAGAATACATATAGTAAAAAGTTGGGAAAACTAACCTCAAAGCTCATTTTGAACCAATCTTGATGATCTCGAAACCATAGAGCTGTGTTTCATTGCTTACTGTTGCATAGAGTAGAGCACTATCCTCAAATACCCTAATATCACCATACTGAAATTATTATAGATTGTTTATTTTATAGCTGGTGAGGTTATCAGAATTATAAATTGAATACAGAAGCTCTGACTTCAGAAGAATGATAATTAGATAAGAGTAGTATGACTATTCTCATTGAATTAACTGTAATTTAATGTAGTTTCCACTTTATTCTGTGATACTTTCGAATTAAATTTTTTCACCCCCGAATGTAATTTTGAATTTCATCTCATCTTTGTATACGGAGGAAACTGGAATTTGGCAGTGGTGTTGAGCATGTATTTATATGAAGCTTGGCTTAACATTTTTTTCCAACAAAATACTTCTGGAGAACATATCTGTGACTCTCTTTTCAACACTTGATATCGTTAAAATAAGTTTACCAACTTTAAAGCTCAGCTGCTCGTTTTCATCTCGTCATAAGAGCCGAAATCAAGCCTGTCAGTAGCTCATCTGTCACTTAATCACCCTGTAGAATTGTTCCTGAGTTTGCATGCCCCACTCAATTCAGGCATAACGAGATATCTACTTTTAAATGACCGGTAACTAAGAAAAGATTAAGGTCGGCTTTGAAATTTTGGCTCTGTGCCGTCAAAAACAATTGACTATTTCGTTATGTGAGCCAGATAATTTATACTCATTTGTGGCTCCCTCTATCCGTTCTTTAAGTTGAGCGTATCGCAGTCAAATCCTACATTTTTTGTCGAATACACAGCCCGTGATCGCTAACCAAATTTTGTCTTCTAATGTAACTCAAAGCAATAAAGAAACGATAACTAGATATTGTAAAATCTATAATCTATTTATCTACTTTATATTATAAAATAAGCGTAGAGTAGAGGATTTTAACGTATGCAGATGACTTACGACCCCTAGCTGTCAAAAATCGCTCAGCATTAATAATAAATATATTTACTATATAACAAAATTGATATTTAGTAGCAAATGTTGAAAGTCATTCTACAGGATGTATTTTGATAGTAATAGTATTGCTAACCTAGAAAATGTGGGTGGTACAAAGTTGGTTTTAAATGAAGAAGAGTTTCATACTTATGACACGATGAAATGATTTTGTGAAATCCTCAGTATCACCAGTCTGTTTGGTGCGAATGAGAAAAATAGAATTATTTTTCTTCTATTTCTAAATATTAAAACTTTCATTCGCAACTTATGGGATGACTTTTACTGTATCCCCAGTGAATACGTAGCAAATATACAAAACTAAATTTTTTGAATTGATTTATTATTCTATATAACGTCATAGAAAAGGAGAAAATAAAAAAATATATATGGTTGGATATATATCCCAGAAATATTCTAGATTCTACATTTTCTCCGAAAACCATGAAATTTTTTTTATTTAATCCAATCTTGTGACCTCCACATTTTCCGATGTAGCACTCCATACAAAAATACATTCTGTACATTAATGTGTGCAAGTTGAAAGTTTTCCTCTTTCCCAAAATTTCAAATTGAAAAATTGATGCTTTATTGCTGTTGGTTCGTTCAAAAAATTTCACTGGAATCAGCCATGCTACTAAGTAGTCCAGAAGATTTTAGAGTAATTCAAAATTGGTTTGAAAATCAAAACTCTTCAGGTTTGTGTTCATACTTTGTCACTATATTGAATTACCCGTGTAAACTATTTGTTTTTTACATTTGAGTTACATTTAAGTTTGGTTGATCATCGCTGATTTCAGAGAAAAAATTAAACTTGAATAATGCACTATTTGTTTTTGTTCAAGAACAATTTTTTGATTCAGTGTATTAATTGTTTTTCAAAGATCTTGCATTCCAAATTGAAAGGCTACCACAGAAAACTGACCAGCCTATGGTTGTGGATGACATTTATACAGTCGGACAAAAAACTAGATATTTATGGATGTTGGAGAATCAGAAATATACTCAGAAGTAGGAATGATTCGAACAGTGTTTTCAGACCTAAGGAAAATGAGTTAATGCACAGTGTAAGCACTTTTGAGTTCATTATATCATTGTATTAGGAAAAGGATGTTTTCGTTTGAAAATTTCAATGGAACGGAGACATCTCAGGCGCGTTTCAAGTATCGTTTTTTGTCTCACCCTGTAATTAACAGAGCACAATAATTCGATCATATCAAAGCTTCACTGTGATTCGTAAGACTGACTTAAATGTTATTTCGGAATAGAAAATTATTCAAGTCTTCTCTAAAATAAGAATTGATTTATATTTGATTATGCAAAACAATTGGACACTTTTTGAAATATCTTTGTGAATAGTGTCCCTTGAAATTTAATTGCAAACCAGCAGCTCTAAAGTTTTCAAATCAAAAACAATTTATGAGTGACTGTACGCCTGAGTAATATTTTTCCAGTTGAAGTCATAGAAAAAATATTTAGATACATTTCTATCACAATATATTAACACGTATACTATATCGAATAATTCATCTTCAAGAAAATAGTAAAACGCTGAAAAATTGCTTCTGTCGATTGTAAGATCTTAGATAATCGCTTACTTTGATGAAGTCCTTCAACAGTTACAGCTTGGCAACAAACAATAACTATATATTGGGGAACATTGCAAACATCGACTACATATAGAGCATTCTAAAAATTTATATTATTGCAATTCTAGTGCCAAAGTGTCAAAGTTACTAAAAGTATTTGTTATGCGGTGATAATTTTATTCATATTACCAGCTCCTCAGAAACAGAACACAAAATTACCACCTACTTTGACATTTTTATACGATATATAAGTAAATTTATACTGCATAGCAACGTTAATGTTAACTAAGTATTATTCTCGCTGACCAATAATAATAATAAACTTCTATTTCTTATTAAATATCATCCTCTATAGAGTTAGGAAGTGATATTCCCATCCTTGGTAGTTTTATCTCGGTAAGAGGAAGGACACTAGTCGAATTTGAAGTAAAATGGTACATATAAAATTTACTATTTGATGATCTCGATTTCATAATGATGAACTTATCTCTTTTCTTCATTATTAAATTGTTCAGAAGCTTGAGATTAAATAACGTTAATTTATTTACTTCTACAAGCCTTGCAGGGCTAGGTCTTGATGTTACACATATTATTTCAAAAGGTACAATATACTTCTCAATTAGATACTTTTTTCTGTATTGTGTTCTCCGTTAATCTTTTATTTTCATACTTGTATATTGTTGCTCCATTTTCTACTTTTTTTCGAAGCACTCTTAATATTCTGAACATCTCATTATTTTCGTCCTACAGCATTTCAGTTCTTATTTTTTCCCTTCTATTTCTGCGTTACAGCATTCTTCATTTATATATTTCTATTTACCATCTCCAGCACTGAATAATTTACTCACTGAGGAATCACTGAATAATTTAGTACAACCAAATCTGTCTTTTTGGCTGTCAAAAAAATGTCTTGGCAGATTGTCTTGACGAATAAGTCTTGACAGATTGTTATAAGTTTTGGAGGAATGTCATTTCAATATTTCTGAAAATGAACTGAATAGATGAAAGTGAGGAACTTTGTAAGTATTGTCGACAAACTTGAGTTCTCTGAAGATTTTACATGATTATTGCTTCATTACTGAAAGACTGAAGGTCTTGAAAACACATACATGGGTTTTGATAAAAACACTTCATCTAAAAGGTTCTCTATGATATTTGAATAACCCTTTTTGTGAAACTTATAACATATTGAGTTTAATTTGTAAAAACTGATTTGAATTTGAAAAGTTGTAAATTTTTTTTGAACTTCTAAAATGATTGTGAGTTTATATGAATAAAGTTATGTCATTCGGTCTAAAATCAACTGTATATGGCAATCTGTCCGTCTAAAAACTATCAGGGATTGGTTTTTCCACAACCGCACTCATACACAGTTCTGAATTTGAGAAAATTCGATCAATTCACAAAGTAGTCAGAAATTATCTCCGCTCATATCACCAAGAACTCTGGGAAATCGATAGCAATAATATTCGAAATATGTACTGGGTCTGTCGTTGGTGAAATTTTCTCTATTTCAGGGTGTCCAACTTTTGTTGTACCTACATTTGATGTTTAGTGCATGTTTGTATCGTATCAATGGTTTTTGTTTGTTTATATTACCTACGTTTTGGTATATGGGTATCTAGACGTAGTTATCATCGTCAGGGTTTGTAGTGAGTTGTTTTTCCTTAACGCAGTCAGCAATATAAGTTACTATTTCAGAAGTATTGACGTTTATTTGACAATATTAACAAAGGTATGAAATGATTTTAGTTTGTTTGACCTGTCGTTTGATGCATCTTAAAAATGATATGGAAAAACTTTTATTCTTATTTTCAGATGTGTAATCTCCATATGAATGAAAGAAGGGGGGTGCATTCGAGCTTTATTCAGGTAACATTTTGGGATTCAAGTCTCAAAATGAACTACGAAATTTGTATTCTCCTTATCCTTCTATACAAACTAATACACAGAGATTATAAGTTGCGAAGATCTGAAAGAATCGATAAATAATTGAAACACCAGAAAACAGGCGAATATGGGAAATGACGAATTGCGAAACATATTTAGCTGTTGTTTTACAATTCTATTCTCAGGGTTGCATTGAATTATAATCATCAAACTTTCAGAATGTTATTACTTGAAAAATGTTTCTCTCAAAAACCTGAAAATGATAAAGAGAAAATAAAACAGTATTTAAATGTTCAAATTTAACATGTTATTCATTTGAACACCCCTTTAGCATTCCTTTTCTTATGAGAAGTAATCCTGAAGAAGTATTGATTTAAATTTCAAAAAATTGTCCGTAAATGTACAAAATGGTTTTTTACATGGACCAAAAATGTTGTTTCATGCGGCCATATTAAATTACTCGATATCACAAAACTTCACTATGATTCAACACAATGTTTAATATATGTTACAGTTTTTAAAGTTACCTTCCTAATATTCTATAAATTATGAAATAAATCTTTCAGTACATACTTATTAAATTGTTGACATTATGAGTTATTCATTGAATCAGTAATACTTCATCAAAATAATCGAACCAAACGATATAATTCGCAATTAAAATATTATTGAAAATAGTGACACCTATGATATATCTAGATTTTGAGAAGTCTTTGTTAATATTAGTCAAAATAAACTCATATTATTGGTGAGGTATCTTCACACTTTATATAACGGATACAGTTTAGAAATTCATATATTTTCCTATCAGAAATATATTTTTAAAATGCGTCACGATAATCTCAAATGGAATCTATAAACATTCTCGAGTATCCATCTGGTTTCAGATTAGTGGGGTGTTTGGAAAAAGTCTGAGAAATGTTATTAAATATTGTTTCTAATCTGAAATATTGAATCAATATGGCCTTTACTCTTTATTGAAGGAATTTTGCTTAAAGTATACTAAAATAGATATTTTTGCAGGAGATATTTTTCAATTAATATTTACAATTACTTTTATCGATATTCGAAAGTTCCACAGAACGTGTTCTTGATGTGAAATATATTTTATATATGTTCATGGTATGTATCTCCATGAGTAAATGTCAAAACAGGTTCCCTTTTATGTCCAGGACGATTGTTAGCTGACTCGGAAAAAAGTTCAAAAAGTCGAATAATTTTATGATAAACATCTCAATTCATCTTATTTGAAATGGCTGATCTGGAAATATTAATATAGCGGTTATAAATTTCAGGAAATTATAAAGGAGGCAAACATCTTTGAATGATATTTCAGTATATCCAAAACATAAAAGAAAATCCAACTTTTATACTTTTCTCTATGAATCTAAAGTCAACATTTGACGATCAGATCTAAACATGCTTCTTCAGTGATCACTGATGTCAAAAAATCAACGATTATTTCCTTCATCATAAACACTCGTGAAATGGTATGTTAATGAAATTTTGCCAGATATTTTCAGACTTCTATTGAAGTTTGCTTAATTTTGAACTATTATTACCACTTTATCATATTTACGTTTCTAGTGTTCCCAGTACCTGTTTGGGATACACCAGCGTCTCACTTACAAAGTTGTTCCAAATATATTCTATAGTGTTTGTTAATACCTGTTTCATTTCCATAAATTGTATGAATTCCTCTCCTTTGTAGCGTTCGTATTTCAATTACTCATTGCGTTGGAAGGTTTTCTATATTGTAATTTTAATTAAAAATATTTCAGGAACACAATAAGAAGATGAACGTGATTTTTGTTTGATTCTAAAACTTCATTTTGCTAAATACTCGATAACAGAATATTTATTAATATTTAAAATTTTCACATCTTCATTTAGGAAATTTGTCATACCTATGTCAATGCAGAAATTATTTTCATAAAAAGGCGAAGCTACGATTTTTTGAAAGACGTATGAAGTAGTTATGTCGAGATTTTTTTGTATTTGATGCAATCGAAATAATTGATTTTTTGGCATTAGTATTCCAAAAAATGGATTTAATCGACAAATTTTGACTACAAAGTTGTAATCAGGAGAAAATAGAGGAAAAAAAATATTTCAAATTACGTGTGAGTTCAAAAATGAAAAACTGTATTGTTGTGGGTTTAAAGTATCATTGAAATTGATATTGAATATTGGTATTGAATGTCGAGCTATTTTCTGATTCAGACATGTTGGGCACGAGAAATGTATATTTTGGGAACTTTTTGGACGTAAGTTGTATATTGATTGTTATCGTGAGGATGTATAATAAGAATTAAAAGTGAGTGTAACATTTCCTGATCATGTTTCCCCATCCCCATATATATTTTAATATCTATAAAAATATATACGTAGCATACACATTTGAATGTTTATGCCATCAGTATTTTGTACGAGTACACGTTTTTTCGGAAAATATGATATATTCTCTACTCGATATTATTATCTTTCTACATACTATGAAATACATATAATGAATGTTGCTATACCATTATAATACTTAATTTATTTTATCATACACACGTAAATATACATACATAGGAATATTATATCTAGTGAAATATATAATTGATATTAAAATGTATTTGTATTCTATTTTTAGTTTCACTCAAAACAAACTTCCATCCCAAGAAAATCCTCAGGCTGCTTTGAATGCGATAACTCTAGAAAAATGATTATTCACTGTGGATTTATATCACATCATAGTAATATAGATTATATAGGGTGTCTCAAATTCGATCCTCACCATTGTGATCTCGGAAACTATGAGAGATACGAAGATGGTTGAATTGGGGCAAAGTTGCGTATTTCCCTGACTAACAATATGCTGTTGAGAAAGTTCTGAAATTCCGAGTATACCCGAAGATATCCGGAAAAAACAGAAATTTCGGAAAATGGTATTTATTTTTTTCTGCCTTTATTTTTCAAAGGATTCAAGAATAAATTGCACTTCCTCATTACCATTTTTTCCCTGCTACATAATGGTGTTTGCAGATTTGCTATCCGACGTTTCATCTTCCGACCACCATCATAAACTTTAGAAATATCAAACAAATACGATAGAAACAGTGTTAGGAAATCGGAAATGTATTTAAACTTGAATCCCGAAACTACATCGAACTATGTTCAAGTTATTGTATCAGAATCTCACCGAATTTGGTTCGTTTGAAAAGCCGACGAAAAAATACAGAGACAGAATCAACAATCAAAATTTGATAAATGAATGTATATGAGGTTAATTAGACATTGTGTCCTTTTCAATGAAAACAGAACATTGAACAAATAACAATAACTAACTGAAATGAACAGAACAGAACATTTTTTTCCGTGAAACACCACTTACATGAATACATATACATGTATCATAAATACATTGTTTGCATTTATTGCGGTATTTCGGCCTAAAAAGGCTTTACAGCAGCAGTACACCTGAATGCATGTGTATAGTGGCCCTTTTCTTGATCTGTCGTACCTGTATGTGGGTAGTAAAAAATCTTGATTTCTTGTTGGGTAGAAATGTACGTTTGCAGGTCTCGTCAGTTCGGTTCTCCTCTTATGAATAGTGAGAACTATTTTGAGAATATACGTATTATAGAATTTAATTTCTGGAAATGGTTTCTGCAGGGGTCTCTTTGTGTAAGGTTACATAGAATTCGTTTTGCCTTTTTTTGAACAATGAACTTTTTTTTTGCATATTTTGAATTACCCCAGAATTCGATGCCGTATTGCATTGAGGAGTGAAAGTTGGCAAAACAGACCGTCTTGGCAGCTGATACGTCTAGGTTCTGCTTGATTGTTCGAATTGCATAAAGGAAATTGTAGAGTTTTTTTGCTCAGTTGACTAACGTGTTCTGTTCAGGTTGCAATCCATATGGATGCCTAAAAACTTTGTAGAATTTGTCGGAATAATGAACTCTTTATTGATTTCAATATCAAA
>WOGP01000669.1:0-22770 GCA_015342065.1 Leptinotarsa undecemlineata | reverse complement strand
CACAGTAACTTTCTCAAGTGAATGAATCTTGAGAAACTTACACTTGAGAAAGCTTGCAAAACATGTGATTATATTTTTCAAATAATTTTTTTTTTAATTAAAGTTTGTGGAAATCAAATCGTGAGGTGTAGTTTTTGAAATAACATGAAATAAGTTGAAATTAGAGTTCGAACGTATAAGGATATACTTCAAAACTAATTCTGATAGAACAATCTATTTATGAACAGACAGAAAATTTGACGCCTGTCGTTTATTTCCAATCGCTTATTAGCTGATAATAGTTTAGGTTAATTCCTTATTCAATTCCAGTTTCTGTAGGTTCCCCGTATAATTTATACTTCCTGTGGATCAAAATGAATTTTCCGTAAACTAAGTGTAACATTTGCAATTTTTCAGGAAAGATGAATTTCAAACGGTTCGATGCTTCTCATAATTCTTGCAAGTATTCATTATGGAGGTGTCCAATTAAAATGTCAATTATATACAATTTCTAATGATTCAATCAATCATTTTCTTATAAGTGCAGCCATTGGACGATTAGAATAACGTTGATTTAGGACATTACACAATGAAGAAGCAACTCGATGAGCATCTACTATGTTAACATTGACCCACAAAAAACTAGAAATGAAATTGAATAGTTACAATTTTCTTAAGAGTTCGCATCTGATTTGCATAATAGGAAATATATTTTCAGAATCATCAAGTTAGGCTACAAGAATAAAAATTCTAATTTGTTCAAAATATCGTTATAACATTGTTTAAATTAGAATTGATTTTTCCTGAAAAACATTATGTGTTAATACATTACTTTTATATTATATTTTATTTAGACAATCTTCCGGGCGTTGTTCATTATATAGTTGAATTAGCAATTATACAACAGATTTCTGCGCTTTAACATTTGTCAGTGGGAGAAATAAATACTTTTGAAACATTTACTCTCATAAATTCGTGACATTCTTTATTGTTGCTATTATAGCCGAAGACATTTTTCTTATATTCAATTATGCTTTCAGATCATAATCGAATCAAATGACATCGAGCAACTCCTCAATGATACATTGAATGAAGAAAAACCACAAGAAGAATTGAGACTCCCTAAATCCCTGTATCCGATTTACTACAGACTTCGAGTGTACCCTCTGTTGGACGAAAATAACGAAAATAATTTCACTTTCACAGGACACGTCCAGATCCAGGTGAACTGTACACAAACTACCGACAGAATTGTACTGCACTGGGATGATTTGAATATAACGGACTCTAATATTCGGATTTATACAACAAAATACGTGAGTAAATTCCATGAAAATTATATAAAATACTTCAGAGTTGTGGCTACATTAAGATTAAATGCATTCTTTCCATTCACCTAAAATTATGTAATATGTGCAATGTCAATTTAAAATTTTCAGTTCAAATTTTAAAACGATCGTTTTGTTTCTCAATACTACACCATTTTTTATAGTCTGTCCGTTTTTTTAACCTTTTTTCAGGCCTAAATTATATACACTTTTTTATCCATTGGTGGTAGGTACATTTTTTCTTTCTTTGTCTTTCAACACTTTTTCTACATATCAGAACCGTATTAATATATATTTTTGACAAATGTTTCACTAACCAAGTTTGTACAATGAGGAGTTGTTGTAAACTAATTATTTAAACCTATTTTAGCTTATTTATATATTGAACAAAAATCGTTTTTTGTGGAGGTAAATTAGTTTTTTATCGACCTTCACTTTCCACAATCTTCAGAAGATCAAGTTCTTATTTATCCGAAAATTGTTTTCAAATATTTCCATCAATACTGTTGCCGTCGAGTTTTTCTTTTTTGGCTCGCGTTTCTAATGATACAAAAAACTATTATTCTCAGGTAGAAATAAATGCAGAACCGTTGACGTTCAATGAAACAAAAATTGGAGTACACAATATATCGCGGAGAGAAGTCGTCTTAGAGAAGGAAACCGAAACACCAATCAACCTGACTCAGGCACTCGAAGATGACAACTCTACAGAAGCCTCCGCCTCCCTAGCAACCTCTCTCTACCCAACAGCAAGCACCCCTACAAACGCTTCAAACATTGAAGAAATTGAAACCACCGAATTACCCGTCGTGGAGCCTTCCACCGAAAAAATAGTTATTCAAACAGAGCAAGTGTATTTGGGAGTGGAGAGCGTTGTCAGAGACAACAAACACCTGAAACTGAAGATATCTATGAGTGATCCCCTTCTTTCAGGGGGGACATATACAATTGACATCAAATATTCCGGGGATATTCTGGACAATCTGGTGGGCTTGTATAAGACGAGCTATAAAGATTTGTCCAGAAATGAAAAGTAAGTTTTCTGAGAACGTTTCGAGTTTGACTTGCTGAGTTTTCAAATGTTAAACATGTAAAAACTAATAATAGAATAAATTCAGTATTTCGAGAGTCTTCTATATACTGGTTTTAGTGTTCGAGTAGAAAAATACTCATGAAAATAATACTTGGCTGAAGGTTCTCAACATGAAAAAGTATCCGTATTTGAAAATGCTGATCAAAGTAGTGGACAAACATTTTATAAAGTAGTATCATAAAAACGTTTTGTATTTTCATGGTTTGTTATATTTTTATATATAGATTTTTTAGCCACTAAAATTATTACTTATTACAATACTCATAAGACTTTTTCGATGAGGTGCATTTATTTTTTGATTTGACTTGACCTGTTCGTAACATGTGACACTGGCTATTATAGCTGAAAATTAATCTTGATTTGTTTGCTGATATTCCAGATGGTTGGCCACAACCCATTTCCAACCGGTGTACGCTAGAAGAGTGTTTCCATGTTTTGATGAACCAAATTTCAAAGCTCCCTTCGAAATTAGCGTTGCAAGAAGAACGAATATGACGGTTTTATCCAATATGCCCTTGAAAGAAACGGAGCCAATGTACGTATATTGATGCTAATTTAAGAAATTAATGTGTTGAGAGACATGGATTTTTCAGTAACGGAACATTAGACTGGGTGTGGGACCACTTCCATGCAACTCCTCCAATGTCGACTTACCTTGTCGGCTTTACCATTAGCGATATGAAGAGTATTTCTCCCAACGCCACCGATCTCGATACAGTGGTCAAAGTTTGGGCGCCTGAAGGAGACCTTAGCATGGCACAGTATGCTCTGGACATCACCCTGGAGGTGATGAAGTTTATGGAGGACTTTTTTGGAATGAAATATCCTCTGCCTAAACTAGATATGTTAGCAGTTCCCAACTTTGGTAAGGCTGCCATGGAAAATTGGGGTTTGATCTCCTTCAGGTAATTGCTTCTGTTTCTACTGTAATCTATACTTATAAATGCGAAAGTCACTCAACACTCATTTATCTTTCTTATTCCGTACTGAAATTTTGTATATATGTGCTTCTTATCTCTTAGATACGCACTAAGAAAGGATTTTTAAATATTCCAACTGAGGCACCCCACCAGGGGGAGGAGGAAAGGGGGGTGCGTTTACATATGAAAATTACCTTTTCATCATTGTTTTTCCGTACCACTATATTTTCGGAGGATGAAATTCTGTATGAAGGTTCGTTTCATGTTGTAGATGTGCGATAAGAAGAAAGTATTTTTAAATATTTCAACTGGGGAACCAGCCTCGAGGGGAAAAAGGGGCGTTCACTGTTTTTCTATGCCCTTTATTTTCGGTGGGTGAAATTATATTTAGTATCAGCATTACACCCGTGCGGAGCCAAGGCGGTTTGCTAGTCAAACATTTTACCATGTCAGAGCATGTTACTTGAACCGCTAAACCGATATTCATAATTTTTGATTTGTTCATGACGGTCAGAAATAACAGAATTGAAACATTTGAAAAATTGAGAAAAAAATTTATTTCAAACAAATCAACGATGTTCTCAATTTGTAAGGTTGAGACAGCTGTCATGGTGAGTACACATACAATTGAGTTTATGTATGAACATTTGTGATTGTGTTCGCATGAATAATTATTATGTCACACTAGAAGCAAAGCCAACAACGTCCATCACATTGTTATTTACAATGCCGTAAGCAATAATATCGAATCTATCATAACGAAACCTCTATGCAATCAGACTGCAAAGTATTGTGAATCAATCTACTGGCAATTTTGAGAGGAAGTTTGATCTTCCACTTGAAGATGATCACTTGGTGATCGAAACACGTGTCGAGGTGAAGAAATAACGGTTTGGTGTTGAGAAAAAATTCCAATAATACTCTGACGTGAAATGTACCCAAAAAAATACTTTTCTCACACAAGAACAAAAACACACCCCATTCTGCTAACCGATTTGACATCATCAGAGGATATTCAGCTTCTCACTCTAGTCCACTCATTAACATCCTTTTCTATGAATTCGGCATAAAAGATAATTTTTTCAGAAAGTCGTCAATTCTTTTCGACCCGATGTCTAATAGTATAAAAACAAGAAGTTTCATAATGGCCAAAATTGCCCATGAGTTGGCTCATCAGTGGTTCGGGAATCTCGTGACGATGGATTGGTGGTCGGACTTGTGGTTGAATGAAGGCTTTGGAACTTTCCTATCCGAAGTAGCAATAACAAGTGTAGGTATATGCTATCATTATTATCTTTACCGCAAAAATAACAAACTGATTTCTCGGTGACAAAGATGAACAATGAAATGGTTAATGAAAACATTGTTTTGAATACCGCTATTATTTTGTGTAACATTCGGAGTTTGGCGACTTGCATTTGAGACCAGAGAAAAATTTTATAGAAATATGTAGATCATCCTCAGATGTCTCTGTTGAATACAAACCTTATCCCACATGAGACAACTGATTCTCACTTCTCAGATTAACTTGTATAAAAATAGTGTTACTCAAATCAAATTTAAAGTTGAAACAATTAGAATCAAGGGAAACTTTATCTAATAAATGGAAATGCAATAGAACTTAACCATAAATACTGTACATGTATTTTTAGAAAAAGTATCACCTGTGTATGATCTACATCAATGTACGAGTTATTTGAAAGTTTTTATTCATTAGTTTTTACATTCTTCATACAAAGTGTTTGAGAAAAGGGGGCCACTACAGGAATAAAGATAGACCAATTATTACAAAAAAAAGAATATTTTTTCACAAATGTATTACTCTATATGTTGAAAAAGATCCTCTTCTCAGAAGAAGATTCTGAATAATAAAGTGGTATTTGTTGTCTGATTAGTTACAAAATTCGATTGTGCGATTCAAAGCTGAAATATGATTTTATTAAATGACTTAATAAAATTCTGCTTCTGTTGTTATTTTGTTCTTTATATATTTTCAGTAGGTACAAAGAAGTTTTTTCGATTATTTATGATTTTGTGTCGCCAAATGGTAAAATATCTTTTATGTTACATGGAAAGTTTCTGGATGAAAAGTTCGCAAGTGCAATCTTTCTTTTAGCTCAGACCCAAATGGCACGCCTACAGCAGCGTCAAGATTCGAGATACTTACAATACCCTCTACTACGACAGTCTAAAGTCAACGCACAGTATTCAGACAGATGTCTCCAATATCGCCCAAATCGAACAGATGTTTGATGCTATTATATACCAAAAGGGAAGCAGTATCCTCAAAATGCTGAACTTCACCTTGACCCAGGACGTCTTCAAAAGAGGATTACAACAGTATCTCAAAAAATAGTGAGTTTTGATCGCTCGTTTCCAAAAACAAACGTTTTTATATTGACTTGCATACCGTTTGAAATCATATTAGCTGATGCGTCTTTTCAGTGCGTACCAAACTGCCACTCAGGATGACCTCTGGTCTCTGTACACGACGCAAGCTCTAAATCAAAGTTTGATTCCCGATACCGTCACGGTGAAGGCCCTCATGAATTCTTGGACCCTTCAAAGCGGTTATCCCTTTGTTACCATTTCCAGAGACTACGCATCTGGAGTGGCAACGATAAACCAAACAAAAATGACTGAAGATGCAAACATCACGTCCAATGACTTATGGTACATACCCATCACGTACCTTACCAAGGAAGAAAACAAAAAAGTGCAGCAGCTGTGGCTGGAAAACATCAGGGAAACGAGTTTGGATTTGAGAGCAGTAGGAAATGACTCTTGGATTCTGTTGAATATCGACGAAACTGGTGAGTTGTGAATGTTGACTGCTTTTTTTGCTTGATTCGGTTTAATTTCCTTTACTTTCGAAGTTAGAAACAGAATTTGTTCCGATTCAGAAGTTCCCGGTAAAATTGTTTTTACGAGTCTGTTTCCATCTGCATATCTAATCATAACAGTCGAATTAGTCAGTAACTTGTCGTATTGTTTTCTTCGAATCAAATAAGTGATTGAAAAAATAGAATTTTAATACTTTTAATAAGGATAACTTTTCGGAAAGTTCCGTTCTCAAAACCCAAAAAATTAAGTCGTGAAAAGCACTTCAGATGAGAACAGGTAAATTTACTCTGACATGTTCGATAGTCTACAGTCTACATGAATACACATACATTTTGTATAGTAGTAAACTCTAGTACCATACGAATCACATTTTTTCCAAACATCATCATCTTAGTACGAAAAGTTAAAATTCTTGAATAATTTAAGGACAAACACTTACACAGACATGAAATATTGTATTAATGCTTTTGAGGAAACGTACACATTGAACTGCGTTACCATCTTGTTCTCCGTTTGATTCAATATAAGATTTCCTCCTGAAATTTGTTGCGACTGGCTATTCATCTACCTATACGTTTTCAACAGGTTTCTACAGGGTAAATTACGACTCAGAAAACTGGAAACTCCTGATTTACCAGCTACGAAGAAGCCCGGGTTCCATACCAGTAGCTAACAGAGGTCAACTCATCGACGATGCCTTCCACCTGGCCGATGCCGGCTACATTAACTACACTATAGCCTTCGACCTGGTGAAATACCTCTACATAACAGAGCCAAATTATATTCCCTGGTACAGCGCCCTTCGAAACATGGAGGACCTCAGAGACATCATCAGCAACTATGAGTACTCCGGACTGTACGACAACTTCTTGCTGAAGCTCGTCAAACCGATGTTCAACGAGCTGACGACCGAGCAGAAGGTTTACGACACCCAAAACGAGAAGTTGTTGAGGCTGCACATCGTCACGTCTGCCTGCAAGCTGCGGTACGGCAAATGCATCTCTTGGGCCAGGAACCAGTATTTCGAGTGGATGCAGCAAGACGATCCCGATTCCATCAATCCGTGAGTCATTCAGCATTAAAATCTCTCTTCATAACAGTATATCAATGGGATGCATTTTTTACCCCTTATTTACAATAAATGGATGGAATTAGTTAGGTAATTTGTAGTGAGTATTAATTCATATTTTCGAAGTATTTCTCAAAATGAAAAAATGTATTGGGAAATGAATCGGTGTTCACTGCATTGTATCCTACTTGATAGTGGCTAATGAACTTCCTTTAGTTTTCCACACTGAACGTTGCCACCGAAGTGAAACACATTCAGCAAAAAGCCCACATCAAAACCGCAATTATTACTTCACTCTTGCAGCTACGATAGCAACGATAAGCCGATTCATGGTGACTTCTTCACCAACAATTAAAGACTTCAGCTTAGCAACACAACTGCCATTTGCCTTCCTCAGATCAAGTGGGTTCGAGTAGGAAACTGAGATATTCATCATGGCCTGCCAGGATGGTGTCTTCAACACCTTGGTTTACCGTAGTCGCAAGAAGGGTAAAACATAGGTCACCGACACCAGATGCAAGACCTGTCTTGAGGCGCACGTTCACGACAAATGATGAGAAGTGTTCATATAATTATTTCCTAGTTGAAAGAAAAACCAATCACCATGTCTAATTTCGGGTGTTTGTTGATGAAAAAATAAACAGATGTTGCCTACTTCTTTGATATCACTATATAATTTTTCGTTTCATGTTTCAGAATATCTGTAGACTACCGATACATAGCACAGTGCACCGCCATCAAATCGGGGGGACCTCTAGAATGGGACTTTCTGTGGAATAGGACCCTATCTCCGAGCGTATCATCGATAGACTTGCAAACAGCGTATCTTAGTTTGGGTTGTTCTTATGACCCGTGGTTAATTAACAGGTGAATATTCTCCGAGACAGTTTTTCTTGATTCTTTCTTTATTCACCATTGATTTTAGATATTTGGAATATTCGCTCAGTGGTAACATTAGTCTGGAGTACGTTCCTTACGTTTGGCAGTCCATCAGCCATTCCGTTGGGGTGAGGACGGGCTTCCAGTTCCTTAGACTCAATTGGGATAGGATCTACAAAGAATACGAAGAAGTCTATTTGGTTTTAAGTTTCATATTCCACGATTTCATTGGTCAGTTGTCTACAGAAGCTGATTTGGAAGATGTAAGTAAGACCTTGTATATGAAATATTTGCAGTGATGGCCAAACCGACATAATTAAAAAATGTATATGATTTTCTGAAATATATTTCTTGCATATATCATAAATTGGCCAATATAGAATTAATTTCGCTTGGATTGATGTTAAATCAAAATAATAACCAAACTAATCAATTTCAGCTTACTAGTTTCTACAAGCTGCACCAAAACGATCTAAAATCAATTGCCGGAGTTCTTCAGAGCACGGTTGATAGGATAAAAGTGAAGATCAACTGGAAAACGAAACATCTTGATTCTGTCGTGAACTGGTTGCGAAGAAATAGATACTGAATTGGCAAAAGACTTTGTTATCGAAAGTTGTCATCTGGAACTTCTAAAAACGATTCTTCATATATATGGTCTATTTTGATTTTTATTCTTGAAACAATATGAAAACATGAACTCAGTGCACGGTGGTGATATATTCAATTTTTGATTCATTCGTTTTTTTTAACGTGAGTGGCATTTGCAGCTATTTTCTATATTTTTTATTAGAGAAATGCTTTCAGCACGTTTAGCACCATGGAACATTCATGTAGCATCCATCCATGTAACAAATTGAAAAATAATTGACAAACTTTACAAATTCGAAATTGACCCACAAATAGCAAATTTTTCGAAAAATACTGAATTATTGAAATAGTGACTTGGTCGATATGAATCACTAATGAAAAATGGTGAAGATGTTCAGTCTTTGAAACAATAGCAAATGAAATGATTGTTTGCATCCAACAAAATATCAGAGACAATCTAAATAATGACGAGACTTTCATCTGAAACAATTCGAACATGTTAAGTTTTTATGAGCGCATAAAGCAACTTGATTGCAGATACGCGATTTGTTTAATTTTCGATATTGTTATTTATATATAATTCGTGATGAAAGTGCACTTGACACAGTGGTGATAATAATAGTATTCATAGTATTTGTTATTAACATGAGATTTTTTATCTATTTGTATGTTGTGAAGTGTTAAATAGAGGGTCTATTCTATGAAAGTTGTTGAAATATTATTCATTTTTATCTACTTCATTCATTATTATTCCCAAATACTATTTATTTTCAATCTACTTTCTTGATGAGTTCATAGAGTAGACCTTATATATAAATATTTATTGAATAAAATGAGATTAATATTCTTAACTAATGTTTTATTTAAAAAAAAACTTATTTTTTCTGAAAATTTTTGTGAATATCCTATTCTACTTCTACCGATCATCAAAACTAGAAATATCCTAAAAATAAGTTGATTATTTGTAAAATTTACTTGTGATGCACTATTTGGAACCCAGCAATATTCATTCAACTCCATTAATATTCATTAGTAAAATTCATAAAGCACGACTTGGTTAGATTTCTTAAATTCAGTTGATACTATTTAAACTCGTTTGGTGGCAGTTAAGTTATAAAAATAGCACTGATTTGGATATTATACAATTGGTATTTTTGGAGAAAGATTGTTGTAAAATTATGATGAAATATCTTGTTGATTGGCAAGAAGATAGGCTGAAAACAAAAAGAATATTAGAAAAGATCATTTAAAAAGTCAGGTTTGCATTTCAGTGAAAGGAATAGGTATTGAAATGATCATTCAAAGACTTTCATTGAAAGCAATTTTCTAACATCTAATTATAACAGTAGTTTTCAAAACTGCTCGTTCACTTCAATACAAGATAGGCAACAAAGAGGATAATGGGGACACCGGGAAGTCCAGGATTTGTGGATATTGCACCAAAAAATGTACTGAATTAGTTATTCTATATCAGAACTCATTTTTAAGAATATCCACCGCATGTCTCAGATAAAAAAGTGTGCTACCTGACATATTGACATATGTACGGTGTAGGAAATTGTTTGTCAATAAAATATGAATCTTCAGACAGTAAAGCATATTTTGATTTGATTGTTTAGAGCTAGTACAGTGTAATATAAAAACTACGAAAAAATGGCAAATACAAACTCGCCATTTTGAATACAAAAAAGTATCGTAACATGCATGTAAACATTTCAAATTTTGTCTCGTAATAAACGTTCTTTTCATTGACATATCGAAAACAAAATTTTTAAATCTCTTGAGTTTTTATAGGGTGTTTCCATTCTAAATGTATCATGTATATGCTCTCAAGTATACCACGTAGTTGCTGAATTATATTTGAGTATAACTCTTCAACATACTTGAAATCCAATATCGCAAGCAATCTTCAAAATTGATTGAAGGTTAGGAACTTTCCACTCTTCTATAGACACCATGGAAAGTGTGTCACTTAGTCCTTTTAATGATCTGAGAACAACATTTATAAAAAATACGCAGAAAATTACAGAGTTGTCTATCGCTTCGAGGTTCAGTTCCATTCACCTACACTTTTTGAGAATGTCTTTATTCGGAGAATGGCAACCTTGAAGAATGAACGTGCCAAGACGATTTTCACAGCGGCCTTTCTGCACAAGCCTAAGATCTAAGGGTTATTCCTGCAGCGTTTTGCATCCCCATAAAAACTAGCTTCGTACGCATACGAGATTCTCATCAGATTGATCGATCCGTTGTTTCGAATGAGATCAACAGCCTGATAGGGTGTCGCTTTGGTATCGCCTTTACAAAATACACACGAATATGCAAAAGTAGGTATATAGAAACGTAAAACTAGTCTATTCTATCTATTTCTAAATAAAAATACCCATCGAGGTGTGGGTGTACTGCGCACGCACCTGCGACTCTTCTCCGGGAATCCGAGCTACAATTAAAACAGTCACTGCGGGCTCCCTGAGTTGTGTGGTGCTCCTGGACCGTCTCTGTCGTCTGCTGTAAGTCTACTTTTCATTGCCATCATCTTAATACGCTTCCTTTTTGAGGATATACTAACAATCGAATTCGAGTCTGACGATGCATATTCGCTCCGAAACTTTTATATTGTGCACTACCAGTGCAGTATGTTTTATAACCGCTCGCATCTTCTGCATTATCATGAAAAATGCGAAATATTATTTTGTCGGGTAATAAAAAAAGAAATTTCTTCAACTTAACTTGGTTTTTGGCGATATAATGATGATGAGCAAATATTAATTAATAGAGACCACCGTGCATAATGCTTCAAGTGTTACATTTTTTTAATAGAATATGCAACCCATTTCAACAAACTTCTTAAGAAGATAGAAACTTTATAAGAACGAAGAACATCAGATTCACAAAAAGGCTCATTTATAATGTTCTATAATAACTGCCAATGAATTTTATCAACGCACAAATTGAGTACTTATAGGTAATAATAGGTATATATTTGAATAAAAAGAGAAATGATCTCCTACCACATAGTAACGGCTACATCCATCAATTTATTGGAATATTTGAAAGTCATAAATTGAGAAGACTTATCATTTGTTTTTGGTTAACAATTTGCAGAATAACTTGGTGTTCTTTTCCTATAAAAAACTGCTTTCATTTTCGTACAGTACTTTTCTTTTCCGCCTCTGATATTAATAAAATGTAGAAGATCCTAATACCAAAAATATCAACTACACAAATTATTCTTATACATTTTGAAAACATCAGTTTTGATATCATACATATTCAGGTGTAGGTACGTAAATCAATTATGAAATAATTTTATCCAGAGCTAATAAGAGTTCAACACTGTGTATACAAGTATGAACCTAATTTCGCTAGTTTATGTGTGAAGTTTTATTTTTAGCTGGGTAAAATAACAGACGTTGACTCTAAGAATAAACTCTTCCAATGAGCGCTGCCAAATACGTCCACAGTCGGCCGTTGGTGTAATTTTCACTTTTGGATGGCCCAGCTAGAATGTTGTGCTCGCATAATACTCCCACCTAAACATTCATTTATATTTGATGGAAAAATAATGACGTCGTTCGCATATTTCCAAATATCTGGATTCGCCAATTGACGATGAACTTATGAATAATCAAACATTGTGTACTATATTTATTAATGTTTACTGAAGAGATTGAAGCTGAAAATAAATCAAAGTATATCTCATCGAGTAACCTGTTACGAGCTTTTAAAAGAATCCCAATTAAACGTAATTTTACCAAACATGTTATTTCTGTACCAGATCTAATGATTAGACCTGATAAAGACAAAATAGAGTTTATTCTGACCTACAATGAATATCAAGGTTATAGGAAACAATGTAGGAGTTTAATCACAGTATAAAATACCCTTTAGTCTTCTATATGTAACATAATGGAATGTGAAAATTTTCGATTGATTGAATGAACATGAAAATATATGCGACTACATAAAAAAATGCAACCATTCGCAGAATCTGCATAGCTCGGCCTAAATATATCCCACATTGTTTGTTCCACGTCCAAGTTTCTAGAACTTCTTAGGCCGCTGTTTTATTTATACTATCGGCGGATTCAACTTCATTCAGTATTGACACAGCAACCATTAATAAATCATCTTTTATCGTTACAGAGTTATTTGAATCCCTATAACCATGTCCGACGAAGAAGAAGTTTACTCGTAAGTCAAATTTACGAAAAACCAACAAGAAAGCTTAACGCAATGAATCCTACCCTGACGATTTTTTGTTTTAGTTTGATTTATTTTTCGTTTTTTCGTGTCCCTTGAGCTTTGTTGCTAACTGCAACGAAATATGTTAGTCCTTGTGTTCAAATGTTTCTTTTATAATTTTAGTGAAGAAGAGGAGGAGGAAGATGAAGTCGTCGAAACGTAAGTACTCATCGTTAAGATTCATAAGAGATTCTGATGTAATGTTGGTTGAACAGCAAACTTATATTGGAAAATAATAGGTACTTCCATAAAGTTGGTATTGATAGATATATAGAATAAATTTGAGAACCTCATGAGGTTTCAGAATACAGAGAGTATGAAAGTTAATTAATCGAAATAATGAAATAATTTTACTTCGATGTATTGAAGATGAAGAATAGGTCAATATTTGTGTAATTTATACAGTTGAAAATAATTAACAAACATGTGTTTCATGAAACACCATTTGGTTCTGAACGGTGTGCCTTCTTTGAGATTTTGAAACATTTTTATATAATACATTTTGCATAATTTTGAAATATTCGAAAAAGGTATAACTTGAACTAAGATTCTCAAAGTAAGATGGCCGTCGAATTGACGACTTCTCATTGATACCTTGTGTTTTCACTTATACAGAAAAACGTAAGTTTTCTATATCCCACCCCTCTTACAACCAAACGTCATGTTTTTCAGTAATCAAACTTGTTACAATTTTTGTAGCTTCCCTGTAATTTAGTGTTCTGATTTTTGATGTTTTTACTAAAATATTTTTCATTTTGATTTTTTCCTTTTTTTCTACCCGTGAACCCCGCCCTCGCCCCTTGTGATGTACGATATAGGACAACTACCACCACTACCACCAAAGTCGAGTAAGTTCAAGTTGAAAAGAAGCAAAAAAAACTCGCAGCTTAAACGCTTGGAGCTGCTCTCAGTTATCGGCGAACAACTTTTTTTACATAAAAATGAATATTCAGTCCCTCAGAATTATTAGTTTCATTCATTAGAGCTTTTGGTTTTCAAACAATTACTGTAGTTATTCAAATCCTAATAACTTCCACATAGTCTTCACTTTCAATTCAAGAAAATTCCTTAAATTCTGTTTCTTCTTTTATTTTCCACTTCATGTATTCATTTTATGTACAAAAAGTTATTTCTATAACAATCAATAAACGAATGTTGAAAGCTTTTTCAGCTTCGAAAACACCCAGCAAAGTATGTATCTAATTTTCAATTTGTGATAATGTGCTAGGAATGGATGGACTAGTGGACTACGCCATTTTAACAAAAATAATGGAAACTGCTTCCAATTGCATTTTTGTTTTTAATTTGTCTTTGATTTTTGATGAATGCTGCCACGGCAGGCGAAACGAATTAAGTAGAGTTAATCAAAGATGTATCACAAGTTTCAAAAGTTTTATCTCGCAAACGTCAGATTTCCCAGACTCATCAAATAGGGTGAATATTAATTTTGTCAATTTCTCGTTTAGTTCCCTTTTCAGGAATTTTCAAAACCAGGTCACTTGCGGTAAAGACACTTTTTAGCAACCCCAACTAAATAGAATAGAAAGGGCAGACGATAAATTGTTAATTATTCAAAAAAATAAAAAAGCAACTTACAGAAGATAGAAAGCAATATGCTTACTTTATAAACTGTTCATAAGTATAACTATCCTCTTTCATATGTATAGATGATAACACTGCGATTCGAATGTTTCTCGAACATTGAAGTTCACATTCAAAGATTACATTATTGTTTCCAGATATTCTTCAGTCGACTGGTGTTGAATCATGAGATCTGGAAGGCCATTTTATAGCACTTCTTTTTTCCTTCCAATGTATTGGGAGATATTTTTATAAAAAGCATTTACATCGGTAAAAATGAAGTGCTTCAAAATATTAGTGCTCTTTATAGAGATTATCGTTATTCTCTAAGATGGGATAAATTATGAGTTGAGTCTCGATCTCTACATGAGAAATGAATCAATAAGTATCCAGTATCCACTTATACATTTTCGAATAGCATCAGCAAAAAAAAGATTAGAATGAAATACATTGGTAATCCAAAATATGTGGAAAACTTTCGAAGGAAGAAAGAGAGCAATTAGGTTCAGATGAAACCCTTAACAAATATATGTAGGTCATGCACAGATGTTATTTACAGAGATAATCTGAAAGGAAAATCCTTCTCGAAAGAACTACTTTCATATAAACATTGAATTACACGAAAACAAAAGTACTTTTGAAACAACTACTTTTATACGAGTATTGAATTGTAAAAACATTCTTTATGGAATTAATAAGATGTAACTACACTACACATGTTTTCTATAAAGACGGAGAGGTAGAAAGCCAAAATCTTTATTTGCCAACAACTAATCTCTCTTTGAATTATACCTCTTTCAATTGAAATCTGATCTTTTGTTTCTTAAACGAGAGCGAGACTAGGCAAAACTTTTGAAATGGAGATGCCCGAGATTCATCAGTACTTAATGCGTTTCCCAAAACTTTATAATTGCTTCCTCGTTCTGATCATGTTGTGGGGTCCCGCAGGGAAGGAGCCGGCGATCCAGAATTCATAAAACGGCAAGACCAGAAGAGGTCCGACCTCGACGAGCAGTTGCGCGAGTACATCACAGAATGGCGCAAGCAGCGCGCCAAGGAAGAGGACGACCTCAAGAAGCTGAAGGAGAAGCAGGCCAAGCGCAAGATCGCCCGCGCAGATGAGGAGAGGAAGATGGCTGAAAGAAAGAAGGCAGAAGAAGAACGTCGTGTTCGCGAGATCGAAGAGAAGAAACAGCGCGACATCGAGGAGAAGAGGCAACGCCTCGAAGAGGCTGAGAAGAAACGCCAGGCCATGATGCAAGCCCTCAAGGACCAGAACAAGAACAAGGGGCCCAACTTCACCATCACCAAGAGGGATGCTTCAGTAAGAAACAAAGTTCTTTATACTTATTATAGGAGAGGTAACTGAGGAGTAACTAAGAACGGCCTATTCGATCGAACGCTGCCTTTTAATCGCTAGAGTTGTATCATTAAAACAACTGTGGGTGGAAATAAATAAATCAACTCATTAATTTTTTTAATTTGTGGCAGTCTTTGTGATGTTTGGCCCTTTTTTGTTCTCTGTTACATTCTTTCTGTTCAATTTATAAAAAAGTAACATTTTCGGAGGTGGTTTCGAATACCCTGAAATTTTTGACTTGAAATCAATAAGATATAGATTTGTTTGAACGTGGCTGAAGATATAGATTTATTCTCCTACATACAAGAGCTGGGATATTCATAATAGACTCTAGCTGAAATTAAATTAGAACTGACTGCTATTTCTACCGTCTGGATATCTCTTTATCTATACATATTTGGTTGACAGATGAAACTAAAAACAAAACAAAAATTTGAAACCAACTAGAGATAATATTAGAAAAGTATTTTGTTCAGACAGTTTTCACATAATTGTTACTCTGTCTTCAACCAAAGATTCAATATCGAAGAACATATTACTGAAGATTAATGTATTATAAACCAAAATTATCGTTTACAAACAAACAATAGAAGTATAGAAAACATCTTCGAATATTCTCGACTTACCAAAACCAAAAAATTAGATTCATTTATTTTTATTCCACTCTTGAATATTATAAAAGATCTATTAAATATTGTTACCCATTAGTTTATTCGCATCAATTTAATGACTAAACCGTCGAACGAAACAGCAAAATATAAAAAAGATAAAATGTTAATTTTCTTCTTCTTCATTATTAAGTAAAGTTCCAGTAAGAAAAATTTCCCTCTACATACCGGGTGTACGAAAAGTTTCAGTACGGGCTAATATCTCCGAAGTCAAAGGAAATAGAATAACAAAATTTTGGCAAGCACTAAGGAACCTTCTTCTTCACGCATTTGCAACTTTTTTACCCTTGCAAAGACGGCACCAGCGAGCTGCACCCCAAAATTTTGAAAATCTATATCGATACGTAGCTCATTTCAAAGGTCATGAAGAAATAAATATTTCTGCACTAACTAGAGGTCTGTACGAAAACCCATTTTCTAAGAAATACGATTTCAAGTGATCCAACAAAAAATAATTCTTTTTTGTCGCGTTTTGTAAATTGTATTTTTACAATGAATGTTTTCAATTATTTGAAAAATGTAAAACTATTGTGCATTTTTTTTGCATAGTAGCAACCCATACTTGCACCTCTACAAATTGAAACTCGACATGATGCATGGCTTGAATCTAATGAAGACTATTTCTGAATAAGAATACCAACTTTCTTATAACAGGTATATACATACCTACATAATTGCACTGAAAAAATAAGGATTTCAAGAATACAGGCATAACTGATTGAATACAAAGAAGTATTTGATTTTCACAAATGATTCATTTTTAATGTAGTCAAATTAAAGTTTAAATTGACTTTTATAAATATTTTAATAGTATATTTTTATCTGCAATGACGGCGATATTGAATATAAATGCTAAAAGTTGAAATTAATTTACACATTGTCATTATTAAATCATATGAAGCTGTTTACTGACTGAAACCTATCGCAGAAAACTACAGAATATTCAACAATATACAGAATATATCAAATGAAGAAAACGAAAATACACTAACGATTTCTTTCGACAGTCTAACCTTTCTGCCGCTCAATTGGAACGCAACAAGACCAAGGAGCAACTCGAGGAAGAGAAGAAAATTTCCCTTTCCATCCGCATCAAACCCTTGGTCGTTGATGGTTTGGGCGTAGATAAACTCCGTCTGAAAGCACAAGAACTTTGGGAATGCATCGTCAAGTTGGAGACTGAAAAGTACGACTTGGAAGAGAGGCAGAAACGTCAAGACTACGATGTAAGTTCTATTTAAATTTTTGTTGGTGGTGACGAATGATATTATTTCGTGTTTACAGCTTAAAGAGCTGAAAGAAAGACAGAAACAACAGCTGAGGCACAAAGCCTTGAAGAAGGGTCTAGACCCTGAAGCCCTAACCGGCAAATACCCGGTAAGTGTTTTCATTTTTCGAAAACCGCGGTACACCACTCAAATGAAAATAAAAAAAAATTCAAATCCGAAATGTTGTCAATGTTTTGTGAGCACTGCATATTTTATTTCCATAAACTTCTTCTCATTTTAGCCTAAAATCCAAGTAGCCTCCAAATATGAACGTCGTGTTGACACGAGGTCGTATGGAGACAAAAAGAAGCTATTCGAAGGGGTAAGTCATACCGGTCTTTTGAATTAAGATGAGATACTTCTTTCTTTCGAAAACTTGACACAGACAATGTCAAGTACAGAATGAATATTAAAAACGATACAGATTCAGTATTCGGATCAGGATAATCTCAAATATTAAAGGTGATTGTTGCAAGAAACTTTATTTTCTTGAATTATTAGGTGGAGCAAATTTAAGCAAATATGAAATTTCCACTTGTTGACCACAGATAGCACATTTTTTCACATAAATTACCTATATCAAGATATATACAGACGTTATATACGAATCCATGCTTCGGTCGCATTTGTTGCGACTGATTTTCAATTAAGTTTTCTACACAATTTAAAACAACAGACTATTTGGATAATGTATGGATTATATCTATTATTGCGAGACATTTTTCGATCATGTTTGTTCCAACAAGTTTTGATTAGATTCTTAATAACGAATCAAAACCACAGACTAAACTACAAGTCGACTAAATACACAAGACAGTATAGCCCTATGTCCTAAGACACTAGGAGAACACGTCAGAACAAAATAGATGAAATCGGTTCGTAGAAGATATAGAGCAAACTAGATTGTTTTTAATTCAGGGTTTTGATATGGTACTGATGGAACAGATGGAAAAAATCTGGAGAGCAAGAATCGAGGAATTCATGAACAGACCGCATGGTATGTGCATGAAAATACACTCGTTTTTTTCGAAAGTCTTGTCGTGTTTGTTTGTCAGACGATGTCTTTTTGTAGTACTGCTACTTTTTCGACAACTATTTTTACTACTTTGTGTTTAAACATCTGTTATATGTTCATTTGTCAATGTCATTTCTTTTTTCTTTGAGTGTGTTTTCCGTTGTTTAACAGGGATTAGAAGAAATCATTAAAGAGACCAATGAAAAAAGCTGGAAAGAGAAATTTGGACAGTTCGATTCCAGACAAAAGGGTAAATGTTTTAACAAAATTTGTTTTCAAGCTTGTTTCTTTTTTTCGGAAAACACCCGACTTTTTCGGAAGTGGTAATTTTGAATTTCAATATTGAATTTTGAAATAAATGAAAATTGTTTTCTGAAAATTAGAAAATGTCATATGCATGTTTCATTGTAGCATGTGATCTTTCGTCATCTATTGATTTTCTACTTGTTAAGAATCTTTTCAGCAGTATGAGCTTGTGAAGAAAATAAATTCAGGTTTCCCTATACTTGACGCAAATGTATGCTGAAGTAAAACAAATGCGATTTTTTACTTTAAAGATACATAGAATAGAGAAATAAATTCACACCTAGTTCAGATTCACTCATCTGTTTCTTTGCACACTTTTTTGAATTTTGTAACTTTTAATGTAGGAGTTCGATTGTATTGATTTTTTTTTATATTATAGTGAAATTTGTTGACGTATTCAAAAACATAATTTGGGCTATCTTATTATGTCAATGGTGTAGTCTCTTTTGCTTGATAACAGGTAGAGATGTACCGAATTCTTTGAAAAACTTGAGTGAAATTAATTTTCTGATCAACCCGTCGAGTAAACTCCCTGTTACGGTTTGCATTTCGAATCAATATATTTTTCACCGTAACAACCAATGAGCGGTCAAGTGACAGAACGTAATTATGATTCGTGAGTTCTGGCAGTAGTTCGATCAGGGATATTTCGCAACTTTTTGTAATATATCGATAAATTACACTCGAAAAAAGTGCATAAATGATGGTTATTGTTGAAGATAGAAATAAACAAATGTATTGGTGTTCGCATACACTGGAAAGTCAACAGACAAAATAAAAAGACTACTGAGTTTGTTTTCAGTCTGGATGGGTGGACATAATATGAAACAACACAAACATTGAAGGATAACAACTCAGAAGGATTTAGATAATTACTACAACATACTATACATAAAAAACGACTAAAATTAGGTCTGCTGGAATCCCAGGATATCAATAAACGAAAACAATCAGATTTTGAATACAGTGACCCGTTACTTGATGCAAATCAATAACACTATTCATGATAATAATTACAAATGTTCATAACGTACTATATATATGGTGATAATAGAAAATAACCAGGTTCTCCATTAAACGACCAACAAAAATAAAATTTTTCACCCATATTGAATTTGTTTTCATAAAAATTTACTGGAAATAATCGTTTTTGTCGAAAAGCTGTACATTTGTTCGAATTACATTAAAAAAAGAGTGATTTAATCATTCTGAAGCACCAATCATTGAAATAAAGACACGATTCAAAAGACAAACTCTATAACCTAAAAGGTTTATCAAAAATTAATCCCACTCGAGTGCTGGTGAAATCCACAAGGCGTTTTGAAGGTGGCACAGAGAACGTCTACCTGTTACAATCGAACTGCTAATTTAATCGTTACACTTTTTAGTAGTAGTAGTACATTTTGGGGTATTTAACTGGATATCAAATGATATTGTAGGTCCTAAAATGATGGGACTACTACCGTAAATGTTCGAATGAGTTTATTATTTGTTTATTGGTCGTTTGTCGTATATACAACACTACTTATTATTGATTTTTCATTTCGTTTACTAACAGCAAGACTTCCCAAATGGTTCGGTGAACGTCCTGGCAAAAAACCTGGAGACCCCGAAACTCCAGAAGGCGAGGAGGAGGGCAAACAAGTCATTGATGAGGATGACGACCTCAAGGAGCCTGTAATCGAAGCTGAAATTGAAGAAGAGGAGGAAGAAGAGGAAGTCGAGGTCGATGAAGAAGAAGAGGATGACGAAGAAGAAGAAGAAGAAGAGTGAATGCCAAGGTAAGAAGTTGAGCCAAAGAGTACATATGATCAAGATTGGGAGAGAACGTTGATTTGTTTTTCTTGAATATTTTTATTAACTTTGATCATATTTCAGGCATAAGACAATCATGAAATCAACATTAGATAACATCATAATATCTTCATCGGCTGACATGGTGGTTCCCTTCAGCAGATATTTAAAAAAATGTTTGTTCCAGCAAATATTATCAAAAACGTTATTTCATTTATTTGTAATTATTTAATAAAGTTATATTTGTAATCGTAAACAATATATTGCCGGTGTTTCATTTATATGTTAGTTTTAGGTTGAGAATAAATCATTTGAATATTATCAATATCTATTTTTAGGATCCGATAGATTATAAATATATGAGATAGTTGAATTGTAGATCAGAGCCATATTTTGGAAAAAAGTTATAAAATTGATAAAGAAAAATCCATTCAGAAATAAATTGAAAGTATTAAATATATAATCCAAAACCATTAGACTTCTGTTACTGAAAAAATGCAACAAGGTGATTTTTTATTAGAACTTGTTTCATCGTAGAGAAGTAGTTGAATTCAGTTGCCTTGCAGTGAAAATTGCAGGGAAAGGAAGAAAATGAATCTCGTTCGGTCGAAGCTTGGCTTCGCTAGAAAAGTTGGGAGGTAAAAAATATTTCAACGTAAATCAAAAGACAATACCTATACATGTAGGTAAGTGTAGGTAGGTAAGTAGCCGCAACCAATCAGATATTTATCAAGAAAACGTGTCCGATGTATCTCAATCATGACTTTACAGAATTTAGTTTACATCTACTGAATATTGACAATGCTTTTGAATAGCATTATGAATTCTTCAAATGGTTTGACCTATTTCATAATCAGAACAAGAAATTCAATCAGAATTACTTGACTGTTACTTCCTGTTGTATGAAATCGTTCAACGTTTGTCATTCTTCTTCCACGCTTTCAATAAGTTTTTTTTTGACAAAGTAAAATAATCATCTTCAGATGAGGATGGAAACTTTTGACAAAATAGTCATATCTGGGATTGCTGGCAGATTTCCAGAATGTGAAAATGTGGATCAGTTGAAAGAGGCCCTTTTGAATGGGGTTGATTTGGTTACAGACAACGATAAAAGATATCCCGCAGGTGAGTGTTTTACCAGGGGGCAGGAAATTATTGTGTTTTTTTGTGAATATTGTAAGTGTTTTGAAAATATGGTTTATAAAAGTATCCATTTGAAATGCATCAAAATATATGGAAACGATTTTGTTAAAATGTATAATGGTTCAATAGGTACTTCTTTGAATTGTAGGAAGAAATAGAATAAATATTCAACTACTTTTTATAAATATATACTCAAGTGGTGATAGGTACAATTTAGCCTACTCTATTTATTTTTTGTCTATGCGGATACATTGTGGGGTATCGAAAAAGTACGACAATGCTTAACTGCCGGGCCAAACTCTTTTTTCCGTCTAAACGAAGGTCTTTCATAATGATTCGTTACATAATTTCACAAAAAAAAAATACTCATTAAAACCCATCAAACAGAAGCAGAAGCTCATTCAACATTTGTGAGAAACAACCAATTTAACTTATTACTCCGGAGTTAAGGAGTACTATTAATCTGTTTTTTAGCTGAACTGAATTCAAGTAGGTTTTTCTTTAATTTTTTATGATTTTATTGTAGATCGGATGTTTACCTTTCATGATTCAGAATCAAATAATTCTTATTTGTCACTCATTTTTTGTTTTCTCTCTTCCTTCTTGATGAATTGTCGCAAACATAATGTAACGAATTGAAGAATTAACTGTCTTAAACAAATTTATTTTTAACAATACTTCACTAAC